>JAEBDU010010014.1:0-18201 GCA_016802625.1 Heliconius numata | reverse complement strand
GTTAGTAATTTTGTTTATTTTTGTGTTTGTTAAAAATATTTGTATCTTTGTATAGTTTTATGTTTTCTATAACTCAATGTACTTAGGAATGTGCAGTGGTCACACAAGCCAAATCGGGCTTAAGACCGCGAAGAATAATTATTTTTAATGTACTTTGTTATAAATAAATAAATAAAATTAAAAAAAATCTACTCAATACTATTAAATTTGTTGTTGAGAAAACCTCCTCGCAGTCATATTTTGAACAAAATGGTGAAAACTAAAGAATTATCTAATGAAATACGTTCTGTGATTATTAGTTTACATAAATTAAATAAAAGTAATCGCGAAGTTGCCGCAATATTAAAAATATCTCGAAGAACAGTAGACTACAACCTGAACAAATATCTAGACACTAACAGTTATATTAACAAAAAACGAACTGGACGTCCCCGTAAGACTACTAACAGTGAAGATCAATTCATAGTATTGACCAGCCGACGCAACCGAAAACTAACTGCACCAGAAATTGCAGCACAATTTAACAAATCCAGACAAGATTCCGTTAGTACTTGCTGTCAAAAGGGCCGCCATAGAAGCAGGTCTTTCAAGAAGAGTAGCGTTAAAGAAACCACTTCTTAGGTGTCAAAATAAGGTAAAAAGACTTCAATGGGCTCGTGAACACCAAAATTGGACACATGACGAGTGGAAACGTATATTGTGGAGTGATGAATCAAAATTTGAAGTTTTTGGTTCGAAGAGACGAGTATTTGTACGCCGAAATTTAAAAGAACGGATGATAGATGCTTGTATAGTGCCTACAGTAAAATATGGAAGAGGCTCTGTGATGGTTTGGGGCTGTTTTGCTGGAAATACAACTGGTGATCTAATAAAAATTACGGAAATTCTCAAAAAAGACGGATACAAAAAAATACTCCAAGACAATATGACGTCTTCTGGTGTTCGATTAATCGGTAAGAACTTCATGTTTCAGCATGACAATGACCCTAAACATTCTTCTAATCTATGCAAGAACTATTTAAAAGACTTAGAGTGGAAAAGAGTACTAAAGGTTATGGTATGGCCATCGCAATCCCCTAATCTCAATCCTATAGTATTATTATGGGATAAATTAGACAGAGAGGTGCGAAACAAATGCCCCACTTCCACCTGGGGTACACTGCAGAAGGAGTGGAATGCAATTGATCCTGGCTACCTGATAAAATTAATTGATAGAATGCCTAAACTCTGCGCAGCGATAATAAAGGCAAAAGGCGGATATATTGATGAAGGCAAAATTTAATAAATAATCTAGCTAAAACTGATTTTTTTTTGTATAACAAAAGTAAATTTATTATAAGGAATAAAATCTTAATAATACAAAATTGTTTTAGTTGTTTTTTTTTTCTAAAACTCATTTATTTCTTAGTGGGCAAATACTTTTGAACGGTAGTATACATAGCAAGGCACTTCTTGCCGGCTGACTACTAGGCCGGTCAGTAACGTGGCTATGCTATCTTGATCGATGCTCTTAGAACTTATCCGCAACGTTGCAAAACCACAAAGTATTTAAAAATACGTACGCACCTATGTGTTAAGTACTATTACGTCAGCATTTTCCTTTCCGTGAGATAAAGATGCCGTTTTTACCGTCAGAATTTACTGCTGTATAAAAGACCTGGTCGGAATTTGGTCATGTATTACTACACACTACTATAAAAACGCCTATTTGGACCAACTTAGGAAACTTGGACATCGTGATCGATTATTTAAGTCTCGTGCATAATGCATTCAAAATACCTGAATTTTTCAACTTACCGACTGGTTTAAGACCGTATAAATAGTGTCTCCAATTGAAAGCCTGTTCTTTACCTTTATGTATTTCACACTTAACTTTATGAAAATTCCATGTTTCGTTTAGTCGTAAGGGTTTTTCTATTTTTTAAATTGTTGTGTAAATTTTTTTAAGGTTTCGTACCTGAAAAGGAAAAAAACTGCACCCTTGTTGGTTCACTTTGTTGTCCGTTTGTCAAAACAATTTATCTTAAGATCACGAGGAGGTGCTAGGCCGAAAAGATCGTTTTACGTTATAACTAACTGGGTTTCTTGATTTTTAAAATAATAAACAATATTATTTTTATATAATACTATATGATTTCAAGAACATAAAATCGATATTTTTATGGTCGATTTTATTACTGAACGTATTGACTGGCGTTTTAAAATCTTTACGTAAATTGATAATGTTTTTCAATAAACGAAATGATTTAGGTTTATTCTTTTCTGACGGTAGTTACTAGCTCTGAGTAGTAAGTCGATCGAGGTCTGAGGTTATCGATTCGATTTCTTTAATGCTAATGCTAATGATATTTACTAAGGATGTAAGGAAACTTCAGTATCGGTTCCGATGCTATTCAATCGGAGGTGGCTAGTAGCCCCTAAATTCTTGCGAAATGACCTGAACGTATCCATGCTTTAGTTTCTGAAGAATGGACTTATGTCGAAATCAGTTGTTTGATACAATGTGCAAACTCAACTATGTGGTTTGATAAAAATCATATCATCACAAGGGAGATCATATATACTCCATAAAATGACCTGAAAAGCTGTTTAAATACAAAAAAAAAATAATAGAGAAGACATGTTTTGAAAAGAAACCAAATTGAAAATAAAAATAAAAAAATTGTATCGCTGCTAATGGACGACGACGACGGCCTTCATCTCTTCATAATATAAATCTTTGTAAAATGATCACCAAGAACAGTTGATCAAATCATCTCCACCAAAGCACAATGGATTCCATACCGAAAGACTCTATCCTGGAGTTCAATCCCGACACGTTACAGTTCTTGAGGCAACAGTACAACTTAGACAAGCCAGGGAGGATACAAGAAGCCATCGACTTGCTGGAAGAATGGATTGAAAAGCAACCACATTTTTTAAAGAAAGATTTTTGTTAGTATATGTTTTATTATTTTCTAAATTTCACTATAAATAATTAATATAAACTGCTACTAATAAATTTACAAATTTAATAATAATAATTACGCCATTGATGATATTCTTAATTAATATATAATGTTATAAATATATATGTTTTAGCAAGGGATTATTTGGAAAGAACTATTATAATATCTAAAGGTTCAGTGGAAAGAGCTAAAATGAAGTTGGATAGAATATGCACGTTTAGAACGGTGTATCCAAGCTTTTTTGGAACTCGCGATATGAGGAATTGTGAATCTCTGTCTAATGTGTAAGTTAATGTTATTAGATTTCTAGATTTAGATAGTTATTCTAAAAGTAGAAGTAAGATTCTCTCTAATTCAAGGTAAATGCAGAGAATGTATACGCTACCCGATTTCTGTTTCGTGGAAAAAAGTATATTATAAAACTAATTTATTTTTTTTTGCTTTAGTTCAATGCAATGCGTGTCTCACAGCTTAAGTTGCGTACTGGGTACTCTGAAAACATACTTTAGATTTAATGGTATTTGATAATGATTAACCGCGTGTTTCTTCATTAATATTATTATTATCATCATCATCGACAGCCATCGATTGTCCACTGTTGGACATATAGGCCTTTCCCAATTTCCAAATTAATTTTATAGTTTATTTTTTTTTAGAAAGGGTGCATTTTTGACTAAACTCACAAAAGAACATTACAGAACATTCATGTTGAAAACTACAGCAAAAACGTATCCAATCGGACTCGTGGAAATATATCAATATGTTTTCAGGGTAAGATTTTTCACTTATTTTACTTTCTCTTTATTCCTCCGCTCTGGTGTCGAAATAAAGAAATACGTTGAGTTCCGCCACTTAACATGCAATACCTCCAGAATTCTGCCGCTTCGCATAACTAGAAAAAAAAAAACATTTACTTGAAGATATTAGATATTTTTTCTATAAATCTTAATAAAATTTTAGAAAACATTTAACTTCTAATTTTTTTATTTCAACCAAAATTAATTTTAATTAAAGCAATGTGAGTACATACAAGCACACGACTACTGCAATGGACTAATACTTTTTCTGGACTTCAGTGAAGGAAATATTATGGAGACATTGAAGGCATTTAACGCGTCTGAAATACGACAAGTTTTACTTATAATAAAGGTAACCTAAAAAAGACACAAGAAAAAAAGACATTAGAAACTCTGTTTCATATTTTTCTATTAATTTTGGTGACATTTTTCGTGTTGATCTAGTAGCAAAAATCAACATCGCGCTTTGTCTGCTATAGGAAGCTAATGAAAATAAATAAATTAATATTTTGGATTATCAGTTGATTGTTCAATTTTCCATCATAAAAATGTGAAACATTTCAAACCTTTAAAATTTTCATTTTGTCGTTCTGGTTTCGAGGCAAAGCGCGGTGTTGAGTTCCGTCACACAACACGCAAAGCTTCCAGTTTAATTCGGTGGTCAACAGGCAACGGAGTGTCTTAGCACTAGGTCCTTCTGGCTGTGAACAATGTGAAGGTGTTATTATTTTTTTTATTTAATTTCAAATTTAATTGTAGGATGGATATGGAATGAGATTGAAAGGCATCCACCTTTTATCGGAATCGAAGGCTATAGATGCAATTGTGGCTTTATTCAAACAAGTGTTTAGTGCGAAGCTTGCAGCTCGAATCGTTGTACATAAAACAATAGATACATTCTACGAATATGTTCCTAAAGAGTCACTGCCAAGAGAATATGGCGGTAATGAAAAATCGCTAATTGAACTACATGGTAAGTTTTCCTTTTCATACGTGTTTTTTTTAAATTTAATGTATTAAAATAAATTAAAATTAAAAATAAAAACTAAAAATGCGCATTTATTAAATGTACCTATAAGTCGAAAATAAAGAAAATATTATAATTTGTTTACTTCATTATGGCTAATAATAATAAAAAATATTAAAGAGACTAAGTTTCTTTTACCACCTTTAACTAGTTTGTCATATGAAAAAAGCGGAAAACATTTTATTTATAATCCTTTCTCATTTTACATTACAGACCAGTTTCAAGAAATTTCGTCGGGTAAGGATTTTTCAGAGTATCTGGCAGAAATGAATAAGGCGACTACAAACGAAGACTTGAGGGTATTAACAGACAATAACGAAGCTTTAGGTGTTCCGGGAACCTTTAGAGCTCTGGCCGTCGATTAATATTCAAAAATTCAAATTCAAAATATTCTTTATTCATATAAACTATAAAAGCACTTTTGAATCGTCGAATGTACATGTCAACATAAAGCTACCACCGGTTCGGAAGGCAGTTCTGCTGAGAAGAACCGGCAAGAAACTCAACAGTTGCTCTTCTCAAAGTCAATGGTATATTTTACTATTACATTAGCTGGCAGCTATCCTGCCTGACATTCAATAGACATTAATTCCATACATGTTTATCCTCTAAATATTCTTGAACAGTGTAATAAGCTTTACTTGTAAGAATTTTATTTACAGATATTTTAAATTTTGGAAGTGGCAAACTAAGAATACACTGCGGAATTTTATTATATACACGTATACTCAGCCCCATAAAAGATTTATTAACTTTTTGGAGGCGAAAACTTGGTGTAACAATCTTAGCTTTATTTCTCGTTCCTATCTTATGACTGTTGCTATTTTTACTATGACAATGTCTATTTTGTCGGACAAAGAGAATATTATAGTATATAAATTGGGAAGCAATTGTAATAATACCTGCATCTTTGAAAACATCTCGCAGAGAATCTCGAGCTCTTAGATTATAAATATATCTTACGGCTCTTTTTTCAAGAATAAATATTGAATTGATATCTGCAGCACTGCCCCATAGCAGCATTCCATAAGATAAAATACTATGAAAGTAGCTAAAGTAGACTAGTCCGGCAGTTTCAACGTCCGTCATTTGTCTTACTTTTTTAGCTGAGTTTATCCGCAAGTGCTTCCAGATGAGCGTTCCACTGGAGTTTGGAATCTATAGTAACACCTAAGAAAATAGCTGATTCCGACACATTAAGAGGTTCTCCTTTAATTATTAGATTAAAATTATGTTTTTTAACATTTGGTAAAGCAAACTCGATGCATTTCGTTTTTTTAGCATTTAACATTAGATTATTAACATCAAACCAACGAAGAATATGCGATAATGCACTATTCACTTCGTCATAGTTTATAAAATAAACTAAATAAACGATATTACGCATTTTTTTTATAAAACAATTATTTAAAGAATAAAATTTAAATATTCATAATAAAATTAGTTATGGGATGTAGAAAAAAAAATCGTAAAAATATCTATTGTATGTTGATGTGTATCTATTGTGTGTTGTGTGTGTTGAGGTGTGTTTTATTGGTTAGATATTAAATTGTTTTTATTTAATTTTTTTGTTTCCATTTTTATTCCTCCCATACCAAACACTAATTTCATATGTAAGGACCTAATAATATTTATATTATAATTATGTCAAATAAGAATGGTGAACTTATATTAACATTGGAAACTTACTAATATATTGCTAGTTACTAAAAAAAAAACACACACACACACACATTTCCTAACTATATATCGCTACTTATGGAAGGCAGCCTTTATATTTATTAAGAAGATATCCAGTATATATAACGGTAGTACTGTCGCAAAGCACAGTCTGAAGAAGGGTCTCTATAAGAGCACAATGGAATCCATACCTAAAGACTCTATCCTGGAGTTCAATCCCGACACGTTACAATTCTTGAGGCAACAGTATAACTTAGACAAGCCAGGGAGGATACAAGAAGCCATCGACTTGCTGGAAGAATGGATTAAAAAGCAGCCACATTTTAGAAAAAAAGATTTTTGTTAGTATATGTTTTATTATTTTTTCAAAAGTTACTTTAGTTGATATAAATCTTTACAATTTTTTTACAATCAGACTTGGTAGAATATAATAAAATTAAATTACAATTTTCATAATTCGTACAGAGATTTGAAAACAAAAATATCATATAATAACTGTCGTAAATACTATAGATATTATAAAAATATACCTCGTTGATTAAAAATATTATTTTTTTGCAAGCAGAGGGCGAAGTCGCCATATTATAACAATAATTAAATAATAATAACCAATAAACCAGAGTGAATAGGTGTCTGCTAGGCAAGCGTGCACCACCGTAGATCGCATCAACGCTCACCAGACTTGATGCGGTCAAACGCAAGCCTATTCAATATAAAAAGAAAAAAAAATGATGTCGTAAAACATTACTTATTTCTTTGTAGAATATAAGGATATTTTAGATAGTTAAATTTCCAATATTAGAAGTTGCAAGTGTAAAAGTATGTAATGAGGTTAAATTTATAACTAAATTTCCATTATATTTTACATAATGATAATTCAAGAATGATTCATGTTTATTTTCTTAAATTACTATTAAATGTTATACCTAATATATATATTTTAGCAAGGGATTATTTGGAAAGAACTATTATAATTACTAAAGGTTCAGTGGAAAGAGCTAAGATCAAGTTGGATAGAATATGCACATACAGAACGTTGTATCCTATCTTTTTTGGAGTTCGCGATATGAGGAATTGTGAATCACTCTCATATATGTAAGTTAATATAAAAAGATATACATATGTTTATTATATATAAAGGCCATTGGACTCGCTCCCATTCAAGGAAATTAATTTAATATTTTCATTTCTTCGTTTCGGTGTCAAGGCAAAGCGCGGCGTTGAGTTCCGCTACTCAGCACGTAACGACTCCAGAAGTAGGTGGAAAGCATACTTGTTTATTTAAAAGTTTATTCTAGCTTCTACTTTATATTTTATTTTTTTTAGAAAGGGTGCATTTTTGCCTAAACTCACAAAAGAACATTATAGAACATTCATGATAAAAACAACAGCAAAAACGTATCCGAGCGGATTCATGGAAATGTATCAATATTTCTTCAGGGTAAGATTTTTCATTATACTACTTTAGCAGTAGTAGCTCAACGTAAAAGAATTTATCATTCGATGATTTTCTATTTGGGCCTGGACAAAGTGGGTCTGCGCAAAGTGGGCCTGGGCAAAGTGAGTCTGGGCACAATGGGCCTGGGCAAAGTGAGTCTGGGCACAATGGACCTGGGCAAAGTGAGTCTGGGCACAATGGGCCTGGGCAAAGTGGGCCTTTTTGTAGCCTCGCACTAGAAAAGGCATTACGAGGACCCTTTAAAAAAAACAAATATTAACTTGAAAAAGACAAATTTCAATAAAAAAACAAGCTATATATAGATCTACCTTAACAGGGGTTTTACTAAGAGAATTAAAAAATGGGTGATTATATACGCATTTATATTCAATGACAATGCATCATCGTTGCTGGATGGCAAGAGATAGGTCATCGGGAGAGCTAGCCATATCCTGCGTGCTTTCTACTCCTGCGCCAGCCCATATGAGACGTTTGAAAGTATTCAAGAAAAGGATATACCTTAATAATATTATTATATACAATTAGTATTATTATGGGCATTTAGTATATAATTTTAAACAAAATTAATTTTAATTGTAGCAATGTGAGTATATACAAGCACACGATTACTGCAATGGCCTAATCCTCTTCTTGGACGCAAATGAAGCGAATATTATGGAGACGTTGAAGGCATATAACATTTCTGAGTTGCGTCAACTATTACTTATAATTAAGGTAAAGTAAAAAAGAAAATAAATTAAATAAATCAGCTTCACGCTGTATGACGCATACAGCGGTAGAGGGAGACTAGTGTTAAGACACTCCGTTCCCCACTTTCTACCGAATTCTGGAGGCATAGCGTGTTGAGTGGCAGAACTCAAAGCCAAGATTTGCCCCATTACTTGGAATAGACAATTTTGCAACTTTTTATCATAATTATAATATAAATAAATTTAAAAAAACTTTATAGGAAGGATACGCAATGAGATTGAAAGGCATACATCTTTTATCAGAATCAAAGGCTATAGATGCAATTGTTTCTTTATTCAAACAAGTGTTTAGTGCAAAGATTGCATCTCGAATCGCTGTACATAAAACAATAGATACATTCTACGAATATGTTCCCAAAGAGTCACTACCAAGAGATTATGGCGGTAATGAAAAATCACTAGCAGAACTTCATGGTACGTTTTCGTTATATACTAATAGCTTTACTGTATCCCGCATATAGCAGGTTAGGCAGAGAGAGTTAAGACACTCCGTTCCGTTCCCGCCCAGTTTTCAAATTAGAAGCTAATTCCTTAAATTTCTATTACAGATCAATTTCAAGAAATTTTGTCAGGGAAGGAGTTTTCAGAATATCTGGCAGAATTAAATAAAGCGAATACAAATGAAGACTTGAGGGTATTAACAGCCGATGACGAAGCTTTAGGTGTTCCCGGAACCTTTAGAGCTCTGGCTGTCGATTAATAAACAAAAAAAATCATTGTAAGCAATTTAAAAAAAAATTGAAGTACGAAATTTAAATATTTGTAATGTTATAGATAAATAATAATGATATAGGTTATGGGGTATATAAAAAGAACATAAAAATTTATTTATGTTGATGTGTGTATTTTTATTAGTTAACTAATAAATTAAATTGTTTACGTTTATTAATAAATTGTCTTTATTCTGATATTCATACCACAACTAGCGGTTAAGCTCGTTTAATAGTAGTTTATTCTAACAAAAATGTCAAATTAATTAAATTAGTCATAATCGTTTTCTATCATATACAATATAATAGAAAACCCTCTCCAGAAAAAGAAATACATTTTCTTTGGATATCTTCTTCTTAATGACATTAGTCTCGACTTTTGTAGGCCAATTCTGCCTTCCAACTCAATTTACTCTATTTTGATACGGCCAGACTATTTTACGCAGCAAATCCACTTCATCATCTTCATTTCCGTGAAGTGATTCTGTTGATTTTACTGAGATATTGCTAGCCAGTATTCACAGCTGTATAAAAGACGTGGTCGGTTCTGCTCTTGTATATTGGCACCTAAACCCCAATCCTTGGCTTGTATTCTGTGGGCTCAGACCACACTAGCAGCAGACAGGTTGCGATATTCAACCTCTAAGGAGTTGTGTTTAGGGGTTCATAGTTTAATAGGTAAGTTGAACAGTATTTAATTTTACATACTACCGTATTAACAACACATTTGCAGTCGCTTACAATCGCAATCGAAATTGTTACTACTGCATTATAACTGAAAATGTAATCTTTTCAATCTATAATATCTAGAAAAGAGAATGAGTTGTCACGGAGATGTCTCTCCGTATATATTTTTTTCTGTTTATTGGTCTACAAAACAAAATACATTCACATAAAGAAAAGAACATAAACATAGTAATTACACGTGATTGCATTTTTCTAGGTATAGACACAGCATGCATTTATAGTAAACAACAAAACTAGCCTAACTTATGGTAACAGTGAAAAAAACCTAATACAGTATATCTCTCTTTATAAATTCCTCTTAGTCACTTATTAATTATTAAAAGTCTTATTTATACATACATCAATCATCATCGAAATCTGTTGGAGTCATTTTCAGTTCTTCGTCCATGTCCTGCACATAGTTAATGCAAATGTAAGACATGATTTTCTCATGAATAACATTGTCAGAAATGGACCAAATAAAAATGGGGCAACACGGGAAGCACCAGCTTTGAAATAAGTATAGTGTTAAGACACTCCGTTCCCCACTTTCTGCCGAATTCTAGAGGCATGCGTGTTGAGTGGCAGAACTCAACGCCGCGATATATTAAAGCGAATGAAAAAATCATCCTGAATTTTGAAATCCTACAATCCTGAAATTGACACAGAGACCACGGCGAGCGAGACTGATGACTCGCACTTAACCGTTTTTTTTATGTGGAGAATTATTTTATTAGCCTTAATGGTAATTAGTAACATAAAAGGAATAAAAAAAATTACCTGGAAAAATATGCATGCTTTGCGTGCAAAGTTATAATTATTAGTAATAAATAAAAAACAATAAACCTTCTAAACTAATATAAATAAAACGTTCCCAAGATATTATAATAAGATTATGGAGTTAAGTTAAGTTACCATATCCCTATTAAAACAAGACGTAAGACAGTTAAGTTATCGTATTTCTATTAGAAATTAATTCTTAAAGGCTATTTAATCTTTATTTATTATAGCAATATATATATTTACGCAATTAAATATTATTAAAATAATTCAAATTGGTACATTAATTTTTAATATATTATAGTAAATGTATCAATTTTGAGCAAAGATTAAGAAAAACGATGTTTTCTAGACCAGTCGTGGCAGAGAGGGAAGCGTTCAATTGTTGATGGATGTTGTTGATTAAAAAATAACAATTGCGTTAAATATATATTACAACCTGATAATAGTGAGAAAATTCCGTTTTATCTTGGACATTGGAGTAAAGAACCCTAAAAACAAGAAGGAGCTTAGTATATATATTTATAAAATTGTCACAAGGCACAGTTAATAGTAAGACAATGCAATCATTAAAGAACGATTCATTCTTAGAATACAATCCTAATACCTTACAATTTCTAAGGCAGCAGTATAACTTGGACAAGCCTGGCCAAATCGAAGAAGCCATCGATTTGCTGGAGAAATGGATAAAAAAGCAGCCGCATTTCAGAAAGAAAGATTTTCGTAAGTTTAAAATTTTGCATGCTGACCTTTTTTTTCTTTTCTACTAAAACTCTCGTATTCATATACAGGATGGAAGAGGCAGTGTTCCTTTTACTGAAACTGCATATAGGGTAAAATATTTCAAACCCAGAGCTAAAGAAATTAATCAAGGTATCTCAATAGTTTGGATGTAAGATTTTTTTTCATTTCACGAAATTTATCCATACCTGTATTTCGTGTGACGCACACGTACGCGTGCGACGTTGCCGCTTTGACAGGTAAGTGTGTGCGTGCTTATGTTATACTTTACAAATGGTGTTTTATTTTAAAACAATAATTTTATTATTTATTTTGTTTGAAAAAAAAATACTTTTTCATTTTTAGGAATATTTTTTTTTCTGAATTATATTAGGCTTTTATAGAGTAGTTAAAACTGTGGTTTCATTTAAAGTGGTGCTGATAATTCCACCCTGTATATTATATTGTTTTAATAATATATATATATTTTAGCAAGGGATTATTTGGAGAGAACTATTATAATTAGCAAAGGTTCCGTAGAAAGAGCGAAATTCAAATTGGATAGAATATGCACATACAGAACGTTGTACCCTAACTACTTTGGAGTACGTGACTTGAAGAAATGTGAATTATTAACGCATTTGTAAATATTATTTTTATTTTTAAGAATAAATTTAATATTAGGTGCTATCGTAGAATAGCTAGAGATATCGCCTATTATGTTTTTTTTAGCTTTACGCTGTATCCCGCAAATAGCAGGGTAGGCCGAGGGAACCTGGGAAGCTAGTGTTAAGATTTTCCGTTTCCATTAAGATACTTTCTTTCCCTCTTACCACCCTCGAGGAACGAGGAAATGAAAATATTACATATTTCAAAGTCTATAATGCTTTTATGTATGTGTCTTAATAATAGAGATGCGCCGAATATTCGTTTCGTATTCGGTATTCGATGTATTCGGCATCTTTTTCAATATTCATATTCGGCCGAATTATTCGGTTATGGCGCCGAATAAATTCGGTTCGAGTATTTCTATTTACTTGGCTGCACGACACAGTAGAATATAGAAACGAAAGATAAAATTCGAAATAGAGGGTCCAACAATGTTGATAGGCAATTTCTGGTACATTTGGGCAATTTTTGAAATTTCGCTTGCTTTTGCTTTCGGGTGGCGGTGAGGTATGGCCCGCTCGTTATCTAGCCAACGACGACAGGTGGTATACGTGTTACAACTTGTAAACGCGGCAAAATAATAAAAAAATCGTAAACCGAATAATTCGGCCGAATATCCGGTTCGGTAAAGTTTAAACCGAATATTATTCGGTATTTGGTTATTCGGTCAAACCACTATACGGCGCATCTCTACTTAATAACAAATGTTCTTGTTTTTAGACCAAATGCGTTTATGCGTAAACTAACAAAGGAACACTACAGGGCATATGTTTTTAAAAATAAAGCAAAAACCTATCCAAGTGGCCTCGTGGACTCATTGTATCAATATTTCTTTATGGTAAGAATTTTTTATAGGCTTAGGCTTCTATCAGCATTATCACATCTATATGGACGACCTAAAATATATTGCATAAGTACTCGTACATAACTATAAATTACAATTGGAAGATTCATTAAAATTTCACTGTCAATCTTTTTTATGATTTTTAACCGACTTCGAAGAAAAGTATGTTTTTTTCAAATATCATATATTAGATATATTTTATCTTATTCTTGTCAATCGAGGCAAAAATAAGATTAATATATATTAATTGCATATTTAATGAAGAAACGTTAATAAAATTATTTGAAAACCTAAATTTACATGCATCTAATATTGCAGATTATAGTAATAAAAAATCATATTAGAAGTTATTAAAGTTGTCTGTTAATTCTGTTTATTAATTGAATCATGTAGTTCAAGCGGGCGAAGCCGCGAAGGCCGCTAGTATGTAAATATATGATACCTATACAAATATATTTAGTTTAAGTTTCCGCAAATTTGCTCATAATAATTAGAAAATTTTGATATTAATGTTTTTTTTTATTTATTTTAAATTTTAGCAATGTGAATATATCCAAGCTCACGATTATTGCAATGGTTTAGTGTTTATATTGGATTTTAGTGAAGCCAATGTTATGGAGACATTGAAAGCTTGCAATATGTCTGAGATGCAAAAAGTAATTGTTATAATGAAGGTAATATTTATAAAGATTTAAGATACCCCATATAAATACCAAGTAGGACGTACCAGGAGCAACCTACTGCGATAAATTGTACTAAGAATTTGGTTTTATATCTTTTGGAAGGTAAATTATGACGAATTGAATAATGCTTCACGCTCTATCCCAGCAGGGTAGGCAGTGGGAACCTAGGGTTAGGCTAACATCGCGCTTTACTTCGACACCAGAGCGAACAAATGGAAATATACGTTTAATTAAATATGATTGCGGGTTCGATCTCGAGGAAATTAAATATTTAATATTTCCATTTGTTCGTTCTGATAAGGGCGTTGAATTCTGCCACTCAACACACAATGCCTCCATAATCCGACGGAAAGTGAGGAACAGAGTGTCTTAACACTTGATTCACTCTGCCTAACCTGCTGTATGCGGGATACAGCGTGAAGCTGATACATTTCAACATTTACAGGAAGGATACGGAATGAGAATAAAGGATGTCCATCTATTATCACAATCAAAGGCTATAGATGCAATTATATCATTATTTAAACAAGTGTTTAGCGCAAAGCTTGCAGCTCGAGTTCTCGTACATAAGACCTTGGATTCCATACACCAATATGTACCCAAGGAAATCTTACCAAAAGATTACGGCGGCAATCAAAAGCCGTTGCATGAATTGCATAGTAAGTGTGTTTTTAGTTATCGCTTTATCCCGCATATAGCAGGGTAGGTAGAGGGAACCTAGTGTTAAAATACTCCGTTTTCCATTTTCCACTGAGTTCTGGAGACATTGCGTGTTTAGTGGCGGAATTCAACGCCGCGCGTTGCCTCGACACCAATGCGAAGAATGGAAATATACATTTTAATTAATATTTAATTTCCTCGAGTAGAGATTGAATACTATAGAGAAAATGGCCACCACCACCACTTTCATAAATTTTATTTATATTGCAGGTGAGTTTCTAGATATTCTCAATGAAAAAGAGTTTTTAGAATATATGAAGGAAATGAATAAGGCGACCACAAATGAGGAGTTACGTATCGTGACAGATGAAAACCAAGCTTTGGGCGTCCCGGGTACCTTCAGAACTTTGAGCGTCGATTGATAGCAATTGTCTTAAAAACCTAATGCTAGCTTGAAATGAATGGCAAGAGAAATATAATAATTATTTTAAATTGAAATTGTTTATGGGGTGTTAATAAAGCAACTGAAAATATACGCCTATATTATGTAGTAGTAGAAAATTTTTTTTTGTTAATGGATCTACCAATACTTGAAAAATCTGTTATTTTGAAATCAAAAACAGATACATTATACCTACGATAATTTTTTTTATAACCCATAACCCTTATATACCAGCTTCACGCTTTATAAAAATACACTAGAGAGTGAAAACGCAACTCAACGCCGCTTTATCTATAGAAAAAACATGAATATAATTTAAATATCATAAACTTTCTTTCGAGTAGGAATCGAACTATTAATCGATTCAGACTCTATGCTACTGCTTTACAACGGCTTCAATATTATAATTATGTATTATACGTTAATAGAATTCGAACCTACAGCTATTACCCTAGATTATTCATTAAATATATCGCTTAATTAACACTAGAAGTGCCGAAGATTGAGCCTTGATTGATTGCCTAGATCCGCCGTCGTGACAACTTTGTCCCATTCTATTTATTATGTTGATTGTTGGTATAATACAAAAAAAATATTATAAAAATAATTCGTAAAATATGTAGACCATCTTTAATAATCAATTCTTATTCTTAAACAAACATAAAAATACCAAAAAACAAAACACAAAGAAAGAATCAAATATTTCAAATACGTTCTAAGGTCGTGACAACTAACTGAATAACTCTTACAAAATTATAAGTTATTGAAATTAGTTAATATTATTATTATTAGGCCAAGTAATACATTAATATATTCATCAGTGATACATCACAGATGATTTATAACATTGCGTGGTAATGCCTCCAGAAGTCGGTGGAAAATGCCAGCGGAGTGCATAGCACTAGGTTCCCAGGTTCCCTCCACCTAGCCTACAATTGCCCACATTTGGTATCGAGTGTTTTTCTGAAATTCAAGTCTAGCTTAGTCATCCTTTCATCTGATACCTCACTTGAACTAGTGGCAAAATTTAGTATTGACACCAATTTTACCCCACTTTTCAGGCTATTATTTTTTAAGATTTATGCATAAATGTATAGTTTTCAAATTTTTTCCTGTACTAGTACTATATGTAGATGCTAGCTGCCAAATTTCATAATTCTAAGTTAACAGAAAGTAACTTATTAATTTGATTCCCTTTATAGTGTCGAAAAACACGTTTTTCATTAAATCAAGGGACTGTAGATCGTCATATAGTTGATATTCATATACTCATAAGAATATCAACTCGATTTCTCCAAGCATTCCTGAGATAAAAGCACAGACAGACGGATGGACAAAAAAATTATCCTTTAAGGGTTTTTTTTTCCTTAAAAGCTACAGAACCCTAAAAACTTAGGCATTGACTGCTAAACCTACTATTAAATTTTTTTCCGCCCCCGCATCGCCCTTTCACCTCCACCTCATCCCCGAGGCATGAAAATATGTCAAATTATACCCTCAAATAATAAAAAAATAATGGCGGGACAAAAAAGACCCAGCGGCAGTTCTAGGTAAATCTAATTTTTTTTCAAAAAATATGACTGCTATAAAATTATTTATATTTTTAATTAAATAATGGTGTAAAATTGGAAATAGTCAAAAAGTTTCATCTACATACATAAACAAATAAAAAAGTTATATACAATCAAACTTGCGTTTGGGACAAAAATGGGACGGCGGCGCTTCTAGTGTTAACTGCTATGCTATCATATAGTTAGTGATGTATTTATTTTTAGCTTCGCTCCATATTACGCGTATAGCTAAGTAGGCAAAGGCAATCTAATATTGAGACATTTAATTCCCAACATTTTCCCTAAGTTTAGCGGAGCTCAACGCTGTGCGTTGTCTTGTCACCAGAGGAAGGCTAAAATGATTTATTCTCATACTCTCTGTTTTCCGCTTTCCGATCATTTAAAAACATAATGTAATGCGAGAATAAATTAGTTTTACCGGTTTGTAATAGAGTTGCAATACAATTCATTTTTTTACTAGTTTTTTATATACATGAATAAAAAAATCGTAGAAATTTATAGAAGTTGTTTTTTTATCTGTGCCCCAAAAGATTATAGACATAAATGGATATTTATATCCTCATAGGATTATGAGGATTATTTTTTTTTATTCCCGCAGAGGAAACTTAGTGTTAAGACACTCCCCAATTTTCGACCAATTTTAGAGAGTGTTAAGTTGGGGAACGGCCAACGGCCTTATAAGATTTTATAATTAACTAGCGACCTGCTCGCGGCTTCGCCCGCCTTAACTACTGAATTATTCATATAATGTATGTTTGCAAAGCACTTAAGATAATGTGAAATTTAATTAAACCCTAATGCAACCCGCATTTTCGTAATTCCAATAAGGATTTTCCAATTGTTTTAAAATAAACAAAAATAAATAACAAAATCTAAATCTTCTTCGCTGCAGAGGTAGGCGGGTTTTTTTTTTGAGCTTGTGGTTAATGCTGTTAAAACAGCGGTTGGGTAGGCACTACGTGGCTTTCTGTGAGGAAAATTAAATAGAATGCATCGGCCGGGAATCGAACCCGGGCCGCCCGCGTGGCAGGCGAGCGTTCTACCACTGAACCACCGATGACTGCTTATGACGCGCTTGTATAAGCAAAACGTCGCGGGACGCGATTCGCAGCAAGGATGTTTTGATGTTGTAACAACTTCTAAAGTACTTATTAAAATGAAAAACAGTGAAAGACAGTTTTGATCTACATTAAATCGTCAACGTAACTAATATACTTATTTATATACTGAGAGTAAGGGATAAGTAAAACTTGACTCGATACAGCTGATGTGTAAACGGCGTGATGTGTTAACAATTAAATGCGTTTTTCTCTAAAACAATTCGCAATTTCGAAATTGTGTAAAAAGCTAATTTTATCTTCGTTTAACGTAGAAATTTAATAAAGTATTTTAAAGGATAAGGATTAATACCATTATGGAAAAATATCCCTCACAATAAAAATATATATTGAAATTACAATTTTTAGACAGAAATATGATCACTACACGTTATCCTTAAAAAATACGAATATGCTATCGCGGACTTTTTTGTAGATCTTATTAAGAGGAACAATACTCTAGTACATAATTTACATGTAGTAGTTACCATTAAAGCAGCGCATGCGCGAAAGTGTCTCAAAGGGTAGGACTTTATACACATTTATCGTATTTATGTTAATTTACATAAGAATGTACAAATAATAAACTATATATAAACCTTCCCTGAGAAATACTCGACCTAATGGTGAAAACCGCAT
>JAEBDU010010004.1:0-31694 GCA_016802625.1 Heliconius numata | reverse complement strand
CGTCCGGTCTACGCCTTACTGACGTAAGTAGGTAAGTCTACGGTATGGATATAAGGAAGGCTCGAAATAACCTTCAAATATACGTAGAAAAATTCTAGATTACATCTATGCGTGTGACTATAAATGCGACGGTTATGGGTTCGATTCCAACTTGGGGGTATGAAATATTTAATATTTTCATTCCTTCGCTCTGGTAACAAGTTGAGTTTCGTAGCTCAAAATGAAATGCCTCAAGAATTCGGGGCAAAGTCGGGAAGGGAAGTGTGTTAATGGAGAACGAAATGTCTTAACAATAGGTTCCCAGGGTCCTTTTGCCTACCCTGCTAAAATACACATTTTACAACGTGAAGCTAAAAAAAAGAAAAAACTTTATTATGGATATCAGTTCTTTTAAAAGTCAAGATAAAGTGGATTTACTCGACAGAAGACATTTAAAAGCTCTTTTTTTAAAATGTGACAAGACCATCGGCGCAGTGGAAAAGTGTCAGAAGATAAATTAGATGGTTATGAGCGGCGACCAGAAATGAGATCAGATTCAAATCCCTTTCAAAATATTATTTATGCTAATATATCTACTTGTACGTGTACTTTTCTTTAATATGACTGTAAATAAGACAAAGTACATTTTTTTAAGCCCTTGTGACTCAGTGGCACAGCGTTTGACTGTAAGCACGACAGTTAAAAATACGATTCCCATTCGGGGGGGTGTGTGCGAGTACAATATTTCCATTTCTCTTGCTTTGGTAACAAGACAAAGCATTGTGCTAAGTAAACTATAGGTTCCCTCTACCTACCCTATATAGGTGATACAACTTACAATTAAAAAAACAACTATAGGTATAATATCAATGGAACCATAAATACAACTGAAGCCGTGACCTCATTCTTGAAAGACAAAACTTATTTCTTTCATTCCCTTTAAAATCGATTTTTACACGACCTGCCAAATCAGATCCTTCGTTCACTCGATTGGTTTCAAAGGCAATCGTTTAAACGCTACACATTCTTATGTCAGTGTCGCCTCGAGGCTGGCTTATTTGCGGCGTACACTGGAATTCTACTTTTAGTATCGCTGAGGATTGAGTGAAATGCAAAAGTGGGATATAGACATTTTACTCACGATACTGAAGACATTCAAATAGATCATTGTGGCGCAGTGGGAAAACGCCTGACAACAATGATTTTGGGTTCGATCACCAGTTGCGAATTCTCGAGGCATTGCTTGTTGAGTGGCGATACTCAACGCCTTGCTATGCCCCGTTATCGGAGCGAGGAAATGAAATTATTAAATGTTTTATTCCCTATGTGAGAATCGAACCCGCGAAATGCGCGAATGGCGCTTCCACCACGACGATTTTTATAATAAATTATATAATAAACATAATAACCGCCATCACCAAAATAACAACGTACAAGCAAATTTAACTTAGCAATTGTCATAATAATTGTCATACAAAATGTTCAAATGACTCAATTAGAGAAGCCAAGTTTGTTGTCAACACAACAAGTGTGATATGTTAAATTGACATAACACATTCCTATTAAATGTAATAGGGGAAACCAACTGCTTTTCAAAATAAAATTTAATTTATTTATGAGAATTTACGTTTTTTTTAATGGAGATTCTCTGTTACATTCTGCACTTTCTGCCAAATTCTTGAGGAATTGTTTGATTGCCGATTTTGGTGGAAGTCAACATGCAGCTTTGCCACATTACCATAGCGCGGTAATAAAAATATTAAGTATTTCATTCCCTCGAGTGAGAATCGAATTTACAACCATCGTGTTTACAGTGGCACGTATGCCCCTGGGCAAAGACGGCCATAACGGACAGGTCAATTATATGCCTTTATTTAAAAAAAATTGAATAGAGAAACAAAACATTTAAAAATTCTATTTCAGAAGAATTTGGTTTCGATAATCCTCTAAATATAGAACTACCCTCAACTCCACTCTCGTTAACTGTAACCGTGTAATGTAATATCAAACATAATAGCAACAGCAAAACTTTGAATGGAACTGACGAACAAACTTCGTACCGATAAGTAACATCACTAACTTGAGACTTGAGCTTAAATAATCCCTGGTCGATCAAAGTTTTCAAATAGAGTGGATGTTACAAATATATCTTTATTTTTTGATTATTGTATCAAAAATCATGCTAATCACCCAAACCCATCACATAAAACCATCGTAGCACCTCATTCTCCCAAATTGAACCCACACTCGTCGTGTTTTCAGCCTGAAGCTGTGCCATTACGTAGTTATTTTAAATCAAACATAGGTATACTCCAGCACGATTAGATTAAACTCGTTTGATAACTCATTCGAAATACTCGAACATGCAGAAATGATAAAATCGGTCCGAGCTAGCAATTTTGCGAATCAAATTTCACTGTCATGACTATATTAGATTTCTTTGTGGTCTGCTTATAACGACAGCTGACATTTTTCATTGAAAATTCATAATAAAACTTTAATTTCAACTATATTCTTATCTCTCTATAATATTGTGTTCCTATAGTGGCCGTCAAGACAGTCTTAGATTGCAATGCGACGGTTTTGGGTTGATTTCTACTGGGATTAGTCAGTTATTTTCATCTCTTCGCGTTGGTGACAGGACAAAGCGAAGCGTTGAGCTTCACCATTTATCACCTAATGGTTCCAAAAAAAGGTAAAACGTGTGGAATGGAGTGTAATAACACTAAGTTCCCTCAGTCGACTCAGCTATGTGCGAGTTACAGGGTGGGTGGCGGAACAACGCTTAGTTATCGTATTACTAATACAAACAAAATGTAAGCAATTAATTCCCACGAATGGAATTCAAACTCACCACCATTTACAATCAGACACTGTTCCACTACGAAACAACAGCCTCTATTCAAAGATGTGCTAGCTAATAAAAAAATAGATTTTAATAAACATAAATATCCCCACAAATGGGATTCGAACTCACAGCCCCCTCATTAAGAAACTAATAACGTAATATGCTATCGAAAGCATTATATATGTAGATACAAGTATTAGTCTAAGTTACGATCGTGATTCACGTTTTAATTAATTAATTAAGCGTAAACCTAAACTACACGCGACGTTCGTACTGCAGCGACTCGGCAAAGAAACCCACAAATGATTGGAAATTCTAATTAGTTATATCATTCAATTTTGAATTGTTTTGAATGCATTATTAAGTTGGGCTTATTTTATTAGATATTGGTAAAGTTTTTTTACGATATTGATATTTAAATTGGATTTTTTTAATATCTTCTTAGGTTATAATATTTTTAATCTTTCATCTTGTGTCGTTACTTTAGATTTTGTTCTTGGTATTGCCGATCGATTCGATTTTCGGGGGAAGTCCCGATTTTTAGCACAAAATTTAAACGTCAAATTTATAACACCTCTGTTAGCCATCTGTTTTCATCGGGGGTTAAAAATGTTGTTTTAGTAATAAATATTCAATAGCGGCGACTATAAAATTCGGAATCAGTCTCCGTAACAAACCTGTCAAAGGGCGAATCAACGATCCGCCATTTTTCAAAAGCCTCAAACAAAATCCAATCATGCGTTGTTTTGGCAACGTTTTTAATGGTTTCAATTATTCTCTTTAAACTCCATGAATGTGGAATTAGTCTCTTTTGAAAGAGGCAAAATTGTAAAATAGTAAAAATTTAAAACATTATGAAATTTCCACTAAAAAAGATTTCAGTTTAAGTAAGATAATAGCGTAATAACGTTGTGGCCAGTCGTGGCACAGGGGCCCAACTGTGTGGTTGTAAACGTAACTGGTTGTGACTTCGATTCCCACTCGAGGAAATATTTATTATTTTCAAATCTTCGCTTTAGTGTTGAGGTAAAGCGCGGTGTTGAGTTCCGCCACAGCGGAGTGTCTTAATACCAGGCTCCATCTGCCCGCCCAAAACACAAAATGCTAAATTAGTCACATTAGTAGCACGTCGACTTTTTAATGCTTATTAACTTTATTTAACCCTAAAAAGCTATATGCGCCCCTGGAGACCGACCGCGTTACAAATATATTACTCCATTCCCCACTTTCCGCCTAATTTTCTAGACATTGCTTAAAGAGTAGCAGAACTTAACACCACGCTTTGTCTACGAGAGCAGAGAAATGAAAATAAATAATTTTAAATATGATCATTCCCCCGCTTGGGAATCGAACCCACAACTATTGCGGTTAAAATCAGGCACTATCTACTGCGTCACGACGGTCTCAATTTATTACTGTAATAAACAAGCAATGCATGAAGCGTGTGTTTTCGAACCAACCCCATTGTCGATCAAGACGTCCAAGGGATGACAAAGAAATGGGTTAAAACAACATGACAAGATCTTCTTACATAGATTGACATAAGGATAGGTAAAAAACAAATATATATATATGTAGGTATATTATTATCCACTTGCGTAAGAAAATGGAAATTAGTAGTCAGCTCGTTTCGTTGTCACGTCCAAAGGCTTTCATTGAATCAATGTAATTATATTGTTTTTTTATATATTTATCCTCTTATTTACGTTACATTACGGTCGTAACTCGGTAGCACTAGATTTTCGAGAAGACTAGATTTAGAATGAAATATTTAGTAGTTTCATTTCGTCTATCTGGTAACAACGCAAATCTCAGCGTTGAGTTCCGCCACTTACCACACAAACCTCGATAACTTGGCGGAAACTAAAAATATGTAAAATGACATAATTTGTCAAAGTAGTTTCAGCTTTGTATTTTCTATTTGTCACTTAGTAACAAAAAGCTTTTGTCATGTGATATTTCAATTCGAATTGTAAATTAGCGAATAATATTTCAAAACAATATAAACAAAATACAATTTAGTTTTCTAAGAAACAATTATTTTATTTAACTCTAGCTCCACCATTTTAATTGGTATTAGAAAGTACAGAAAGGTCTCAAGATTACAAGCGCTAATTGGTAGAAATAAATCAAATAGCTACTTCCATTGCTCTACTTTGAAACTGATGAGAACCTTTTAAAATTGAACTGCAACTTTAGTTTCTATTGAAACTTCGTTTTTTTCTTTTTTTTTATATTTTTATTAAGAGTCAGTAATGGAAGTTGAATTTCAATGGCTTCAATTAAAATGGAAATGTTTCAGATACTCAAGCTTTATATTAAAAACATGTAAATATGGGCATTAAATAATATATATCGCTTATCTGTCGTTGAAATCTTTTAAATAACACAAATAAGTTTTATGAGATTTCCAAAAATAGAGCTATTTGAGTTTAGCGTATGCATGTGAGCGAAACCGCATGCGTAACATATTTTATCAGCTTCACGATGTATCCCGTACATAGCATGCTAAGAAGAGGAAAAGTGGAAATAGTGATAAAACACTCCGTGGCTATTAAACATTTCCGTTCCCCATTTTCCGCCTAATACTAGAGACTTTGCAAACCCGAATTTTGAATGGCGGAACTCAAGGTCGTGTTTATTATATATTTATATATTTTCATTGCCTTGCTTTGGTAAAATACGAAATATTTCTTTAAAAAATCTTTTATTTCATTTCCTGGAGTGGAAATTTAATCCACAACCTGTTGTGTTTACAGTCGCAAGCTTGTACTTGCGCCACGCCTTCACTCATACATAAATAAATAATATTGTAATACGGCAATCGAATCCACGCCCATCACTATTATAGACAGACATTTACCGAATTCACCAGAAATGAAATCGCTATATTATAAGTCTAAAACATATTTTGAATTCGAAATTAGCGTTTCTCTCCATCCCTTATAATGGTAGTGAAGCAAAACAAAAGTATTAATGAAGACGACGCGCGACGCCTTAGAGATTTGATCAAATGATTTCTGACCGTGAACGTGCCCATTGTACCGAGTTAATCTAGCACTGGGACTAACTAACATCGATATCATTGACAAATGTTAGATGAGTTATATGAAGAAATAGATACATTTAATACATATTATAAAAATATAATTAAATAAATATTATTTTATTGCATACAGTAGGGTAGACAGAAGGAACCTAGTGTTAGGACACCCCGTTCCCCACTTTCTGCCGAATTCTGGAGTCATTGCGTGTTTAGTAGCAAAATTCAACGCCGCGCTTTGTCTCGACACCAGAGTGAACAAATCTTCCTTCCTTCTCTCACTTCCTCGAGTGGGAATCGAAACCACAACTGTCGCGTTACAGTCACACCCTTTTGCCGCTTCGCCACTACTGGCCTCTACTAACATAATGTGTAATACTAAATATTATTTATTTAATGAGACGAGGTTACCTAAAAAGCTTGTCTTCCATATAAAGAATAAATATATAGGTGCCTAATATGGTTGTTTCTGTGGCAGATTTACCATCAAACTAGGCAGGCGCCTAAAACATCAGATTGTAGACATACAAATAAAAAAAATCAGCTTAAGGCTGTGTCCCGTTATGTTTATTATGTCAAAAAATATTACTACGAATTATTTAAATCAACCATAAAAAAAATATAAAAACAAAAAATATTATCACTCTCTTTGAGTGCCCAAGGGACCACTTAAACTGAATAAAAAAGGTGTCAATTTAAATCGTGTTACATTGACAATTTCGTTCAACATTTCAATATAAACCTTAATTAAATACTCTACAATTGATCAAAATATCTCTTCATTGACGCTTCGTTTACATGCATCGGCTTCGTTTCGACATGAAAATTCATATCTTTTGACAGAGTTTTAAATGTTGAATATGTTTTAATTAAATATTTATACTTAATTAACTTAATTTTACTTTAGGGTTTCGTATTTCCAAAAAAACGATACCCTTCTAGGATTATACTTTTTTGTACATCTATATGTCTGTCTGTTCATCTGATAAGATCATTTATTTTAAGATCGCGTGGCGGTCCCTGGAAGCATAGAAAAAATCTTCTGTCTTTAAATTGACTGTATTTTTTATTTATTTTTTCTATCTGTGCAAAAAAAATAAAAATAAATAAGTAAATAAAAAATCAATATTCTGTCAACGTAATTAGAAGATACAAGCCGTTTAAAACATTTTTTTTTCTGTGGATATTTTGGATGAAATTCGACGCGCAATAAGTACGCATAGGCTACTTTCCGTTGACCTACTATCTCAAAATCGATACGGAATCCTTGATGGGCGAATTCAGCTTAGATTTGACCGGTTTTTTTATACATAATATGGTTCTAAAATATTTATTATCAAAATACACTTATAAACACTTTTAAATCGTCGAATGAACATATGAACAAAAAGCTACCACCGGTTCGGAAGGCAGTTCTGCTGAGAAGAGCCGGCAAGAAACTCAACAGTTGCTCTTTTCAAAATCAATGGTACAATCTATTACATTAGCTGGCAGCTATCCTATATGTCATTCAATAGACATTAATTTCATACATGTAAAAAATAAAAATTATTATTTATTAGTAAATAGTATTTTTTTAAATATTCCTTAAAGTGTGGAAGTGGCAAACTTAGAATACACTGCGGAATTTTATTATATACACGTATACTCAGACTCATAAAAGATTTATTAACTAGTTGGAGGCGAAAACGAAAGCGAAGCGAAATATAGGGATACCCATACAAAATATAACTTAAAGCTTCAAAAAATATACATATATTTTTTTTCCACGCTTCATATATAAGTTTTACACGAATTAAGTTATGTAAAATATTAAGTTACATTAAGTAACGCCATTTTATCTCCTTTCATAAAAACGAAATAAAATTTAACAACTAAAAGTCCAAATTAGAGCAATTCTCAGTATATGGCAGTATAGTGAAATATATTTGAACAGCTGAAACTCTGTGTTCTACTGTAAGCACGTACGTTGTCGCCTCGAACAAGGTTAAACAAATTAAATAGGATAATTAATATCATTAAATTGGGATTCTCTTTTATTTATTTAAAAGTTTGCTGAAAGTATCAATAAATATTTGTTTTTTAACCATATAATTGTCTACAAAAATATGAATTACGGTTTTAAATTTAAACATATAGGCCGTCAGAGCGCAACGGCGGCAACTCGAAGGTTGCAGGTTCTATTCCCCTTCGGAGAAATTAATTATTTACATTTCCTGCCTCTCTGGCTCTCTCTGGTTTCCAAGATAAAGTGACGATGAGACTTTCCGAGTGGGATTTATATTAGCTGTTACAAGGAAACTAACGATACTTTACAGAATCGCACATAAATTAAGCGAGGGAAGAACAACTTCACTTGTTCTCTGAAGCACGTCCGGAGACTTTTTAGTTTCGGGTTACTATATTCTATGAAATTAATGTTTCATGGTAAGTAGATAACTTTAATTTAAAGATATTTTTTTCGATTCGATTATAATAAATTGTATTTTTATTTCTATAATACCATTGTGGAATTCGTTCATTGTGGAATGGCATAATACTAGTTTTTACTTGCAGCTTCGCTCGCGCGGTCAGTTAAAAGGAATAAGTCAGCTGTGTATTATATATTAACTGTGAGATTTGAGACAAATAATCGTTGATCAAATTGATCCTTTCTTAAGAATTTAATAATGTCTTTTTTTCATCATGCTGTATTCCGCATATAGCAGGGTAACCAAAGGGAACCAGGCGTTAAAACATTCCGTTCCCCATTTTCCGCCGCTCGAGGCATTGCATATTAAGTTGCGTATTTCAGCACCGCGCTTTGTCTTGTTACCAGAGCGATGAAAACAAAATATTAAATATTTCATTTCCCCCAGTGGGAATCGAGCCGACAACCGTCATGTCTCACGTTTGTGCCACTGCACAACAACGGCTTCTCTTATTAATTGATGTTCTAAAAACGGAATTTACAACGAAATCCTATAATAAATCGTATAATAACACAGAATATATCCTCTTCCATAAGACCGCCTTCAAAAAAAACTTCCATTCCCGAAAATCCTTAAAATACCAAAGAATAAGATAAATCTCGTATGCCCATTGAACACGCTCCAGAACTCCATAAAGCGAAGGTTGGTTACATTTCACTTGCAAATGGACCTATATTCCACCACTTGTTCCCTCATCTGCAATTTTACGTGCGTTTTGCGAGTCTGTAAGGAATTTCCATCTTTTGGTACAATTCCTCATCTCAGCCGTATGATACGAATTATAATTGCTAATCTTGTCTATTTTGCTGATATCATCGAATGTTTCTTGGGCTATCTCCTCTTCTGAGGTTGATATACTTAGATATCAACTCACTCAAAGAGACGCCCACGTTTATCTTTTGTATTAGGTAAGGTAATTGGGATTGTGGTATTGGGTTTCGCCATTTAAAACAAAAAGGTAGCTTCACGCTTTTCCCGCTTGTCACGCTTCAATGTCTCAAAAATTGGACAGAAAGTAGGAAACAGAGTTTCTTAACACTAGGTTCTCTCTGCTTACCCTGACATATGCGGAATAAAGCGAGAAGTTAAAAAGATCTTTTAGACTAAAAAGAAAAATTATTCACGCACTTTGCCCAAACATATCTTAAAAATACATCAAACCTTATACTTATCCTATATCTAAGCCTAGAAAACCTTTCTAACTAAGCAATAAAATAGAAAAATCTCAATATAAATCTCTGAGTTGTTAATATGTAGTTCTTGGTTTAATAAAAGCTCAAGTGAGTAGGAAACGCGTCAAACTTTATTACTTATAGTTCTAAACATTATTTATGTGAGAGGACGGTTTTAATATACTTTTACGGGTCGCAGGAGATCGTAAACTTTATGTATTCTTATCGTAAAAAGTCGCTTATTTATAATCTAGTTAGCTTCTAGGCTGGCTGCCATTCTTATAAAGGTTTTGTGAGAATATATATTTTTTTATATATACGTCTAATCCATAGTTCTACTGTAAATGCGACGCTTGAAGTTCAATTCTTTTTCGTTCCCTTGCTCTGGTAAAATATAGTACGCGGCGTTAGGTTCCGCCAGTCAACACGCAATATCTTGAGGTGCGTGGGGGACAAATTTCTTGAACACGAGATTCCCTCTGGAAAAAGCATGAAGTTGAAAAAGATAAAATAAAAACATACAAAATAATAACAACAAAGAGCTCTGAATGAATTTTATACTTTGCTGGATAAAACATGAAAGTAAAACAAAACGAAAACGTTTTCCATTTTACTAAAGTACATTTATATATTTCATGATTATTCTTTATTAGAATACAACTGTTCATTTACAGACTTTCATTAATCAAAGTCCGAGGTCCATTTTAGCTAGATTATTAGCTTTTTCCATAATAATATATAGCCTTCCTACTGTCCAACATTATATAGAAGTCAAGATAGTAAGACTGGACAGCTACTCACGCACAAAGATCTGTTACTGACGGAATAAATGGTGATAGAGAGATAAATGGCTTCTCAAAGTAAGATTTGATTCAAACAATATTGGCCGAATAAAGGGTGGATTGAAATTATAGCTTATTGTTGATAAACTTTGAGTTATTTATGTGTTTTGGTTGGTACGTTTAATTGAGAAAAAAATATCTTGTAATTTATGAGATGCAGGTGTTCGCACGGCTTCTTTCGCTTGAACTATACGATTATTTATTTAAGAAAAAAAAATATTTAAGTTTTTTTAGACTCCATATAGTGATATTCAGAGGGAACCTGTCAATCTAGTGTTAAGACACTCCGTTGCTATTAAAACACTTCCGTTCCTCACTTTCCGCCGAACTATAGAGTGATTGCGCGTTGCGGAACTCAACGCCTAAAAATATATAAATACAATTGTTAACTTTAAATTTGAATTAGAAACTTATTTACGTATTAAACTTTTAACGAAACGTCTTTCATGTTTGAGTTATAATATTGTGTTTAGAATAAGGTAAGGTAAGTTAATCTACATAACTAACGAGCCTTGCTCAAAAAAAATCGTTTCTAAATTTGAGAATTGCGTGCCGAGTGTCAGAACCCAAAATTAATGTAATAGCTTCAAAAGTTAATCAAAATAAGAAATAAATACTTTTTCGTTTCGTTTAAATAATGAATTTCCATATACTTCCCTAATTTAAAAATAGCCAAAATTCTCTACTTAATCTACCCTATCAGATATTAACGGCCTCAATTCCCTTCAACTTGGCGCAGGGTCACAAGCGACAGTAAGCGCGACGGTTGTAGTTTCGATTCCAACTGCAGAAAAATGAAATATTTAATCATTTCATTCCTGCCCTATTGCAACTGGGGAAAGCACGGCGTTAAGTTCCGCCTTTCAATACACAATGCCTCAAAATTAGGCGGAACATGAGAAACGAAAGTGAAAGGTCGTTTCATAGTGAATGTACGTGTGTATGTAGTTCTTCAGGTTCCTTTTGCCTAACTTGCGATGTGCGAGATACACCGTGAAACTACAAAAATTAATTGATTAAAAAAATCACTAAATGCCTTGAAAGCTTAACGTACACGTACCATATGTACGAAGTTTTACGTTACGTTGAGAAAGTTGTTAATCTAGTTTTTATTGAATTTTCACTACATGTAGCTGAAGTGAAACATTGGAAAATAAAAAAGAAGAGAAACTACCTTACGAAAATATATTGCAGAGTAATTTTCGGTAATATTTTTTTTAATCTATGGAGAGATTGCTTTTTGTATGTTTTATTAAAACAATAAATATTTTGTAATTTAATAATTTAGTTTACTGTTTGTGTCCCTTGTATAAAACTATTGCATTTACTTTATGTAGTAAAAAAAACAGCGTTAAATTCCAGCAAACGTACTGTTGTTCTAAAATAAACAGAAATGGACCCTACAACTATTTATTTAGGTAACTTTAATTGCTTAAACTGTATGAGGAAAATACATGAAAGTCGATAAATATCCCATAAATAGTATACTATTTAATATAGAGCAGGTTACAATAAAACAAAGATATTTAAATCGCCGTATATCTTAAGAAATAAAACAAAATAATCATTAGACCAAACACAAGACCTAAAAAGAAAATAACGAAAAACAATTCTTAAAACACATCTCAGCACAAAACACAAACTCATTAGGAATTTACAAATTTTAGTAAGCAAATGTAGGCAATAAATCACTTTAGGTTGGCTCTTGTCACTTCTACGAAATGGAACAGAAATTCAAACTGAAATTCAGTCTTCAATGTGCCGTGAAAACCTGCGAAGTAGCTTGGACTATAAATGGTCTGAATTATTCGAGTATCAAAATGGTAATTTCCTTCTAAAGAGTTTTATGTAAAGTAAATGATTAAAGTGTCCTGTCAATCAGAGCTTGTCTTCACTTTGTGATAAGCCAGAAGTGTAGTTTATAAAAGATTCATTTTACGATGAAAATATGTAAAATTGAACTTTAAAACGTACTTTGAGGACTGCCGTGGCGTTAGGGCATAAGCGTGTGACTGTAAGCGAGATTGGTTGTGGGTTCAATACCCAATCGAGAAAATATAATATTTATCATTTTCTTCGCTTTGGCGCCGAGGTAATTAGTGGCTTTGAGTTCCGCCACTCACTTTCGTGTCTTAAATAGTCTTAACATAGGTCGTAAAGCTCCAGTAGTCGTGTCGACCTTAGTCGTGCTGGTGTCATTCATAGAGATAATTGTATTTTAATATTTCATTCGTGGGCAAAAAGCGAGCATACTTCTAATTATCTCTCACTTTACAAAATATATAAGACTACCTTTTACCTACGGCTTCTCCAACACTAATATAAATATAGAAATATAGAAATAAAAATAACTAAGAGTTGTGTATGGCACATGATACTTTCTAAGTGCCCAGGGTAACTCAGATCGTAGGTACAAAAGGTTACATGAAAAATATTAAAATGTAGAATCAACTAAATAGTCAACTAAAAATTTTTTTTTTTCATTTCAGGCCTATAGATTCGGAGATTAACGCGTTTAACCAAACATATCTTAGAAGCATAAATATTAGTAAAAATAAGAAAAAGCTAAAAACAAATTACATTTTGAGGAAAATATGTTTAAAAATATATATCCCAAATATTGCTCAGCCTCTCCCACGGACCGACAGATGAAGGACGGGCATTTATTATTAACACGAGTACTTAACGTAGACGTTAACGTTGCTATCGTTAATAACGTATAAGCCTAATTTAGGATATTGCAGAAGGATAAAATACAAAATACAATTTTGTACCATTTTACCTTGTAAGAATTGTAAGGAGAGAATAGTGATTTAATAGCGTAGCATAAAACAAAGTTTAGACCATAGTGGGACATCCTATGTCTGCAAGCGATTTATTAATATTCCCCATATAATTGTTTGTACGATAACGGGTAAAGCTGAAAAAATATATATTTATAGCAAGCAAGATTTGAACCTACTGTATCCTACGAGTTTTCTATGTATGGCACAGTATGCAAATAGACCTTAAGGCCCTTTTTCACCACCCGCGCAGCGGCCCCATAAAGGACTAGGTTGAACTCGTAAGAAAAAACTACATACCTGTATTTCTACGAATAAATAGTAGAGTGAAAGGACGAAGCGAGCAGAAAGAGTTGAAATGAACTTGTTCAACTGAACTAGTTCTAGGGAGCGGAAAATTTAAAACTCTTTGCTGGTGGAAATGTATGTTATTGGGTAATGTTAAGACATTCCGCTCTCCGCTTTCTGAACGTTAAAAAAAATAAACAATTGCGTGGTTACCCATTGCCTAACATATTACATGAAGTTCAATAGGACAGTGACAAACTAAAGCATTTTTTTCATACACGAGTATATTACAAGAATAACCGTTGTCCATCCGTGGCCTGCTCTTAATGGCTCTTCGTGCAGTATAGTGCTTCAGCCATCTACACTCAACATCTAAACGATTGCCTAAGATGTTGTCCGTCTATTATCATTTTTCTTATTAATAGGTGTGTGATGTTTGTCTTTTTTCTTATATTGTAGAATTTGTATATCGTGCAAATTAGAGTAACTTTAGTGGGACTGAAGACCTTAAAACCCTTACTCAGAAACAGATGGAAACATGACAGACGGACAGAGAATATTCCTATGAACGAACGAACTATACGAGCGAATGAACTATATGAGCGAACAATAAAATATTCCTATTTTTCCCGACTTCCGTACGTCCGTCCTTGTTACCAGAATGCAAGGCAATACAAGGAAATAATTAATTTCTCAAAATGGAAGTCGAACCCAAAAAAGTCGTGTTTAAAGCCACACGCTTACGCCACCGCACCACGACGCCCTCAATAAAAAAAATATTAGAAATTAATATTTTCATACACAAATAACGAAAAGTTATACACGCTTATTATTATTGAAATTACACAATAAATTCTAAAAATACAACGTGATCCCTTCCTTCCATTTTTTTTCCTAAAACCCCACGAAACCAAATACAGCAAAAATCAATTCTATATAAGCACTCAGCCCACTTGACATTCATTACGGATCCGACCCTGGCTGACCAGAATATAAATGTATTTAATTTAGATATTATAGGCGGTACGGATTTTGCATGGAATTGCTACCATTTGACTCTCTTGTAACCAAATTGGTTATTTGTATTAACTTCGTCTATATACTGAAGAAAATTACTTTATGTAACTTTCTTATACAGAAAATCTTAGGGAAATGAATCACTATCATCACCTCGCTTTGGTAATAAGTCTATACTCTCCGTTTCTCAATGTTCGTTGGATGATAAATGGCGTAACCCAACGCTGAGCTTAAATAAGAATTCTGAATACAAATTATCTTAATTTAAATCAAAGCCAGAATAGGGTCACTGGGTGTGACTAAATATTCCAACCTAATTAGCAAATTAAATTATCAATTAAACTTCGACGTACTGATATCTTTGCCAAGGAATTATAATGTAATCCGTACTAATATAATTACGTGGATATGCCTATATATTATTTTAACATTTTATTATATAATTTGACTGGTGGAGGTGTACTTTGTAATTATTACATGTAACTATAACCCTTATTACTATTTAGTAATTATTATTACTATTAACTATAAACATAATATTAAGATTTAAATCTTCAGTCGTAGTGATTGTGAGTTCGATTCCCACTCGAGCAATTTAAATATGTATTTAAATTTATATTTCCATTTCCTCGCTCTGGTGTGGAGACAAAGCGCAGCGTAGAATTCCGCCACTTATCAAGCAATGCTTCCAGAATTCGGAGGAAAGTGGTGAACGGAGTGTCTTAACACTAGGTTCCCTCTACACAACTTTCTGTGTGCGGAATACAGCGTAAATAAAATCTTTTCTTTAAAATTATCAACAGTGAGAGCCAAGTAGTTCTAAGACAATCCCTTTTGCCACGTTCCCTCCAAATCTTGAAGTATTGCGTGTTAAAAGGTGGAACTCAAAGTCGCAAAATAAATCAACATATTTTACTTTAAGCCTACCGAAGTACAAAAAATATTTTCAAATTTCCCTTCTTTGACACAACAATATATCTATACACATACTCCAATGTAGATATATTTCTATACGAGTATACCGGAGATACTCACTGTCGCTAGAAGCTTCATTTTAGTGGCTATTGTGGTGAAATTTCCCGAGGGATGGTTTGATATTCGATGGTAAACCTGAGAAGGAATCATATACAACTTAATACACGTGTGTCAAATATTGGACTTCTTTTGGCAGAAACTTTGTCTGGATGTTTGCAGAATAACACAGAGATAAATGGTAAACGGTTTCTTGTCTTTAGTTACTCTTTGCAGAACGAAATTGCTGGTTCAATGAAAATGATAAAATAATTATAAGAAATTAACTTGTAAATTTATTGAATTAACTTATATATTTATTTATACTTGTACATTTTAAATAATTTTTAGGCTATATGTCAAATTTCAGAAATGAAATTTAAAAAGTTATTTAATGGTTTTAAGTGTGGTGTTAAGTATTAAATAAGAAGCATTAAATATAATTTAAACATGTCTTCGAAATATCTAAACATAGTATAGCTTACAAAGGCTAGTTAGTATACGAGTATTAACAAGAAGCAATTGTGGTCTAATCTCAGAAATCCCTGATCCCTGAGAAGTGGAAGTAAAGCTACTCTGTGGTTAGACCAATTACCGTGTAAAGCTAAATCGATAAATACATACATACTCTTTCATGCTTCAGTTAATTGCACACCCCATCACCTTCTAATTTATAGGACTTTCCATAGTCGATTTCTTTAAATTTTTAGCGTCACGCTTAGCAGTAGGGTAAATAGAGGGAACCTGAGATCCTAGTGTTAAAACACTCCGGTCCGATTACAACTCTTTTTATCCCCACTTTTTGCCGTATTCTTGAGGCATTGCGTGTTAAGTGATGGAACTCAATGCCGCGCTTTGCCTCGACACCAGAGCGAAGAAATGGAAATATAAACGTAAATAAATATTTCACTTCCTCGAGTGGGGATCGAACCCACAACCGTCGCGTTACACCCTTATGCCGCTGCGCCACGACGGGCTCTCTCCACTTTGAAAAATAAACGGTCTTAACACTAGGTTCCCTCTGCCTGCTTTATGCGGGATACAGCGTGAAGCTGATTTAATTTTTTTCAAAGTGGAGAGTATCCATAGCTATCGCATTTAAGTAAAACTTTAGTGGCACGACGATGTCAAATAAATTGATCATTTATAAAAATAATATTAGTAAAACAGAACCGACATCCTCGTTAACATTTTATAATCAAAAATATTTTCGACACCTTTCATCCCTTCGTTAATTTTGATCGCGAAGCGGCTATTACGAGGGATTTAATTGCGTTATATTTAATCAGGTTCCGACACTTTTTAATTACGTGTTTTTTAAAACATTATGCGTGAACAAGCATGCGACTGTAACTACGACAGTTGTGGATTCGATTCCCACTTGAATGAATGAAATATTTAATGCTTTAACTTCCTTGCTGTGGTGACGAGGCGATGCGCTGCGTTGAGCTCCTCAGTCAACACGCAATGACTGAAGGATTGGGCGGAAAGTGGGAACTGTTTCCCACTTAATAGGAAACGGGCCTATTAATACTAGATTTCCAGGTTCCAGGTACAAAATAGTTGTATATAAAATTAAATTTAGCACATAGGGAGCTGTCGAAAGCCAGGTTTAGCCTGGTACATTATACTGAAATAGGTAACTGTGATTGTTACTATAGATATCGTTATATAATAATCCATATTTATGATATCTGGACTGTATTGGAAGCGTAAATTTTGTAATATTATTATTTCGAAAATGTTATTTGTAGATATAATATTATTTTACTTGAAACGAACATAATTTATAGTTTTGATATTGATTGGTGTTCTAAATAAGGTTTTGGTCTTATGAACTTTGGACAAACAGAATGTTTTGAATCTGGTTAATATCAATACAATATTTGATTAAAAAATTAGTGTTATTAAATAAAGAAACTATTCTCTCGTTAAATGATCGTACTTTATTATTTTCTCTTATAAATCTATGAGGTTTTGGAGATCATTCCCCAAAAAGCTCAAGCGTTTCACCGCTGTGATGGCAACGGCGTCCGGCGTTCAACCACTGAACACACAGCTTCTTTGTAACTTCACGTTATATTCTATACATGGCAGGTTAGGCAGAAAGAACCTAGACACCTGGTGTTAAGACACTCTGTTCCTATCAATACATTTCAATTCCTACATGTATTGAGCGGCGGCACTCAACGCCACCCTTTACCTCGTTACCAGAGCAAGGCAATGAAAATACAAAATATTTCGTACCTCCAACTGGACATCGAAACCACAGCCGCCGCGTTACCAGTCACGTTCTTGTGCCACCAGGTCACGCAACAAAGTCCATAACTGACTTAGTTTAACTGACACTAACGTTAAAAGATCTTATGCAATTGGTTTCTAGTGAAACTCTGTTTGAAATTTTTACAGGACTTAGCATATCGTCATACAATTAATGATATTTCCTATATCTTCAATTAATTTACGCAAAATGTAATAAATGGTTTTGGGTACACTAAAACATTTTGTGTAACTCAGTTAGAGTTGTAAGTGTTTTGTTAAATTTAATTACAAAATAGCTTTGATTGCAAAACATGTTCTGTGAACGTAATTTTATATATTAAAAGTATTGTGTTTTTAATATTAACTGTTAACAGATAGGTTTTTCTGCGGTTAAACAAACAAGAGTAATCTTTCCTATATTAATCAAAGTATCGTATAAAACGAAGGAATAAAAATAAAATAGTATATCACTCGGTTTCCAAGACATGGGGATTCGAATGCGGCATTGCGTGTTAAGTGGCGCAACTCAACTCTACGCTCTGCCTCAAAACCAGAGCGAAAAATATAAAGATATTAAATAGTTCATTTCCTCGAGTAAGAATCAAACCTATAACCTGTAGCTTTTATAGTCACACGCTTGTGTCCCTTCGCCACAAATGGCTTTAAAGCATATATGTAAATTTTAATATTAACAACAAGTAGCTAATTAACTTCCATATTAAATCTCTTTAATTGCAATTCCAACTATCTGATATTAAAATGTTATTAATTATTCTGTTAAGCACACTCGTATGAATAACTAATGAGTAATTCATTGAATATTAAAATATTGGTATTTAGTCATATTGTTATTTATTAAAATTTATATTTTCATTTCTTCGCTCTGGTGTCCAGCCAAAGCTTGGCCTCGAGTTCCGCTTCTCCACACGCATTGCCTCCAGAATTCGGCGGAAAGTAGAGAACAGAGTCTTATCACTAGATTCCCTCTGCCTGCCCTGCTGTATGTGAGATAAAGCGTGAAGCTGACTTTTATATGTTTTATAATGATTTATGTTGTTACCTAAAGTACAGAATACCTACCGAAGTAGGACGTAGAGCTTTAATCAAAAGTGAAAACTTTTGTTTATACAAAAACCAGAAAAAAAGTCAGATGTATAGAGCCCCCTTAATTAGAGTTGAGAAAAAGGAAAAGATGAGTTTTGTTAATTATACTGATCTACACATCATCAGTGAAAATTTTAACTGTCTTACTAACATTATTTAATTAATTAATTATCTTAAAATTATCTTAATAGAACATAAAAATATTTGATATAAAATTAAACTTACCTTTCAATTAAATTGTAGAAATTACTAAACACGTAGATACCTGTAAAAGAAAAATGTCAACAATAAATTAAAAGAACAAATGGGCGATTAGAACAGTTTTTTGAACCTAGAGTAGACTAAGATCTAAAGAGAATAGACTAAGATCTAAAATCTCTTTAGACATAACTTCTCTCTCCTTCTAAATTGTAATGAATTCAAGACATTCGTGCAGGGAAATAAAGATATTTCATTCTCGTGGGAGTAGGTATCGAACCCACAACTATAGTGTTTGCAGTCAGACGCTTTTCCACTGCACTAAGATGGCCTCATTTAACATTTGATATAGACATAACTAACTTTTAGCCAGCGGCTTCTTGTGGTCAGCATGATATTGTTAATCGTTTTAAAACTCCATGTCATAATTTAAAAATATGGAGAAATAGAGTGGACAGAGAAATATATGTTAAGTTGGTACCATTCTTTTGCCGACTTATTTTATTAGTCAAAAAAAATACTATTCTTTTTTTCCTACTAAATTAAAATAAAAAGCATAAAAATTTTTTATCATGTCAATTGTATTAACAAGTTTCATAAGTAGCATAATATATTCAGAAAGGCCGCCGAAGTCACGATGTTCCATAATGAGGGCATATTGGTCACGATTTTTTACATAGATTTTGAAATAAAAAATAATTTTACTATCCGTCTAGCCTCCGTATCTATGTAAGTTTTAATAATTTAAAAAGCATACACATATTTTTAATTGAGTCATTTAAAATTTAGAATGTTAGTTTGTTTGTACTAATAATAACACGCATACGCTCAAAAATTCAACGGAAAGTGGGAAACGGAAGTGTCTTATTGGGAACACAGTGTCTTAACACTAGATAACTTCCCAGGTTCCCTCTGTGTACCCTGCTATGGATTCAGTGTGAACCTGAAAAAAAATATAATTTACATTTTGTAAAGAACTAAAAAAATGCTATAATTTTTAAAACCAGTGCATCATAAACTTTTATGCAAAATTTGTATTGCAAAAATCTTTGCAAATTCTATTAAATTTGAAACTTTTGTCTATAAAATTATCAAATTGCTTAAACAAACTGACATCACGAGTACGAAGTGATAATTTAATAAAGAATTACAATATTTTTTTCACACGTCTGTCACCATTGTATGTCACAAGCTTAAACATGACTGACTAAACAAAATAACGGTAAGTTTAAATACTTAGTGAGCTCACATAGAGTGTGCTGACACTAGGCTCTACGCCTACCCAACGTGTAAAAATAGCGCGAAACTGAATAATAAATAACATCATCCATAAAGAACCATTAAAATAAGATATTACACGAATAATATACTTATTTTAGTATTAGATATCCAACGGATACAGTTATTTAGTAGGTATTTGTGTAAATAAAGGATATAATTTACACCTGCATAAACTATCAACTCAGTCGAGAATTTGGTTTACGTCAGTAAATCTGATATTTCCGTCGGTTGACGAATGCAGTGCATGCAGAAATATGTACGTACTACCTACGAATAAATTTAAATATATACATATTTCTTAACCATTTTCGAAATTTATTAAATATAAATTAACTGTTTGACTTAACTAACATTATATTTGTTGAAATTGTGTTATGATAAATTAAGTCGTCCTAGTAATTCTTATAAAAATATAGCTCCACGCTGGTTGTTGTATGATCCTAGTGTTAAGACACTCCATTCCCCACTTTCTATTCTATCTTTTTCTTTCTCTTTATTTATTTCTATGACACAGAAATATTGTTATTACTTTATATCAGCAAGTTCTTAATTAGCAACAAAATCCAATCCAAATATAGTAATGTTTGTGTGTCTGTAAATATACAAGTAGCAAAAACAACTTCTAGCTCTCTGCCAATTAGCTGATAAATAACAACAACCTTAACTACAATGGATTCTCTTCAGTTCTTTAAAACACTTAAAAATAAAAAGCACTCGTAAAGAACTCACTGTAGCAATTCCTTTTAAAGAAACAATCGGATTAAGAACTAAGATCAACGTCTTCAATTCAGTGTACCTACTTCCTTAACACAAATGCTACTGATGAAAATTTAGTTAGAGATAGTGCTTTCTATTTTTATTCAAGATCAATTTTGAGTGGCGGAACTCAACGCCGCAACCTGCCTAGTTGACAGGGCGAAGAAATGAAAATATTAAATATTTAATTTTCTCACTTCCTTCCAGGGAATCGTACCCACAACCTGTCCCGTTTATAGTCGCAAAGTCACCTTTATTAATAATTCAATATTTATTTATATATACAAACTATTTTTATTTATATATATAAAACTGTTCCGTTACAGACGGAAAGTTGAAATTTGTCATGTAGGTAACTTAGCTATAATAGTGGCAAGAATATATACTCGTAAAAAAAAGAGAGCATTTCTCGAAGTTTCTATGAGAATTAGAAAAAACAGATTTTTTATTTTACATCTTAAAATCCACTCAAACAAACATGAATGCAACGACTAGTTACAAATATAAACAATACCCTTATAAAGAATCGAACCTACTAAATATAGAGGCAGCGTCGCTAAAATTTGTCCTCTATCACGAAATAAATCTTTCCAAAGCGCTAGTAGGATTATAGAAAAAACTTTATTTCACGCTTAATTACCAACGATTTGCGTTCATTAAAGAGTCTTAACGAAATTAATTACCAAACATTAATTGGCTTATGTTGGAATTATGATGAATGCTCACTCGCTTCGCTTCGATATTAAAGGAACATTTAATTCGCCTTTTGTTTACTTTTATTAAGATGATTCGCCTAATTATTCGGATGCGTAATTACGGAAAATATTCATTACGGTACTTTTTAGCTTCACGCTGTATCCCGCTTGTAGCAGGGAAGCAAAAGAAACACTCCGTGTCGAATGGCGGAACTCAACGCCGTGTTTTGTGTTCTTGCCAGAGCGATAATAACAATTTATTGCAACGAGTGGGAATCGAACCTAGGACAGTCAGATACTGCGGTAATTTTATTTATTAAAATTGTGGAATTGAATTCTTGATATATGGCGTTTCGAGCGTGCCAGTTTATTAAAACTGTACTATGGTAGTGTAATTATGACAAGCTATTCAGCAATGGCAATTCTGTCTAAGACGTTGTTTGTCACGTTGATTCTTACTTGGAAATATTGTTTTATCACACAATACATAATATTTTTTTATCAAACGTAAGGTTAATGCTTTTAGCCCGACTGGCTTTTACAATGGCACTTGATGGGGAGGGAAGCGAGTACTTTATCCTTAATAAATTAATTTTTAACAAAAAGAAAAACCGACTTCTAACAACGAACTAAAAAGTGAAAAATAATCATATAAAGATTTTATAATTTTGAAGTCGGTGCCAAGTAAAACAAACAGGCTTAGTAATTAGATATTGTAGTAAGGGTGTTGTAGCATTAATTTGACACCGACTTCAAAATTATAAAATCTTTATATGATTATTTTTCACTTTTTAGTTCGTTGTTAGAAGTCGGTTTTTCTTTTTGTTAAAAATTAATTTATTTTACGATTTTTAGTGATGGGTAGATCTTAAAATGATGCTTCTTGAACGAGTGGTGATGGTGGTGGTAGTGGTTGTCAACGAGTGGTTGTGATTGTTCTATGTAAAACTTCATTTAATTAGCTATTATTTTTGTGCAAAGTTACATTTTGGTATATTGACAAGAACATACATAAAAAGTATTCGGGCGAATTGGGAATCTCCCTTCTTTGAAGTTGGTTGAAAATGAGAACATCTTCTTTTTTGAGGTTGGTTGAAAAGAAATACAACGATCAGAAATCTCACTTCTGACATCAATTTAAAAAGTTTTTGCTTGTAACTATTACAGTATAATCAATTTTTTACCAAAAAAAACAAACTTTCTCAATTTTCTCCGCATCCCATAGCCGGAACCTAACCAAACTTTCACCAAATTATCCTTGAAGTGTATCCTTTCAAATAAAAAAAGAATCATCAAAATCGGTTGGCGCGACATTGAGTTAATCGGCTATTAGTCGCGTACATGCCTAATGCAAATTTAAGACTTATGTGATTTTCTCATGGATACCATGGTCAGATATGGACCAAAAAAAAATGGGACCATTCGGGAAGCTATACCTTTCATATAAAAAAAAAATTATCAAAATCGGTTCACCCAGTTAAAAGTTATGAGGTAACAAACATAAAAAAAAAAAAAAAAAAAAAAAAAAAAAATACAGTCGAATTGATAACCTCCTTTTCTTACAGAAGTCGGTTAAAAAATCGCAAGGTCTATGTGGCTGCTTGAGAAGGATCGTCTGCGGTAATTCTGCGGGAACCCAACTAGACTTGTGGTAGTCAAACGGGCTGGACAATACTTAATAAAGATGGTAGGCGAAATTGGTGAAGAAAAAACTTGTCAATAGATATTTATATTCAAGAATATAATTATACTTGCATCGAGATGAAGAGTGTTAAAACACAGCGTTCCAAATTTTCTGCCCAAAACCATAACTTCGACTGTACAGTGGCAAAATATAACGCTGCGTTTTATCTTACCGACACGAGGAAATGACAATAATTACAATCTAATTATTATTTCAAGTAAATATTGAACCTATAGCGGTTTGATATGTGATACCACTATTTAATATGATCTTATTTATTTTACACTAAATGAGTAAAATTAAAAATCCAAATTTTGTGGAGAAATTGTCCAAATTTATTTAACGCACAGATACGTGAAGAGAAAATAATCACAGAAGGAAATAAAGAAGTTTAAATAAATACCAATAGAAAATACAAGCTAAACTAGCACGTAATAGCAAGAACGTAAGGTTGAGAATTGAATGCAAGCTAAGAGAGCAATGGATACACAAGTGAATGTCGCAAGCGATTCTAGCCGACTCTTTAAACGTGGCGATCTTGGCTAGCAGCCTACGGCACGCATAACAAAAAACTCGGAACAGGTTTGAATTGTTCCAATGCGCTGCGTGCGGATGATTCTAACAAAATAATAATTTTACATTGTAATATTAATTTTGAATAAGTAATGTTCCCTACAAACCCACAACCTTAACGATACCAAAATGTAGAATAATTCAATATATGATATATTTTATATTAAACAAATAAAAACGAAAGTGTATCGTAGAAATCGCGACGTATTCAGATGGTTAGGCATAGGGGAGTCTAATTTCATTTCTAACATACGAACTTTTATCTTATATCGCATTTCCAAAGGGAATACGCACTTATTTATATTTACTAAATATTTCTAAATTTCTGTCCTATAATAAAAGTAGAATGATATTTTATCATATGTAGACGATAGTTGAAAGAAATTTAAATTTATTCGTTCTGCTAACAAGGCGGCGCGGCGTTAAATTCCGCCATTCAACACGCAATAAGTCGATAATTCGGCGGTGAGTGGGAAAAGAAATTTCTTCACTCTAGGTTATCTTTGACTACCCTGCCATATATATATGTTAGATACAACATGAAGCTAAAAAAATAAAGCTAAATACAAAGAAAAGAACTAAAATTTGTTTTATTAGCGTTATATCTGTACAGGATAAGTAGACAGTTTGTCGACTATATACTAATATCTGTTAACGTATCAACCTTTTATAAGGGGATTTACCTTGTCGAAGGCTGTCTGCACATATCTTATCTGATTGCCCAAAAAGCTAAAAAGAATACATATTTACAAATAAAATTAATATCAGCTAACGTTTGATGTTAGAGACAGGTGGCTAATACTAAACCTAACCTAGGTTTATAAGCATTCTCCAGCTTCACGCTCTATGCAGTGTACCAGGCTAGGCAGAAATTAGTTAATTTTCCCCCTTTAGTGTTACGCGAGGTAGTGGGCGGTAAAACTTACCATCGGTGACCTTTACGTCCATAAAAAACCGTATTTAGTGGCGGATCTCAACGCCACGCTAAAAATGAGAGAGAGAATGTCTTAATACTAAATTTTCAACTATACTACGAGTATGCCTGTAAGAAATACAAGAAGGAATAAAATAATACGAATAAAAATATATCGTATAACTTCTAAGTCTTACATGGATTTGTCAAGGGCAGGATATTCTGTATGTGAATTTTTATATTTTGCAATGAAATCTGCTTGGATTTGGTTCCAACTAGTGCAGATAAACTAAAATTGATTGACGTTAAGCTCTTTGTTATTTCTGTACTGCTTTGCCAGTTTTACTTTTTACTGATTCTGTAGCACACGGGTTGTATGTCACCCAATTTAGCCTTCCTTTTAAAATTCGGGTTAAAAATATTTTAAAACAAGGATGATCTCATTCCACTCTTTAATTTCCTCAATATATGTAGAATGACGGAACTCATGTAGAAGCTGTAAATAAAGATAAAAGAGGGTTAATTCATTTGTTAATTGAGTATTTAAATTTTATATTGATATGTATTAATACATATAAATATAAAAATTGATTAGTAAAACTTGCATAAAAATGAATGATATGAAGTGTTTAAAGTATAAGTAGAAAAAACAGACATGTTGTGATAACAATTTTTTAACTTTTCCATAATTCCATCCATCAGCCTTTCAACGTCCACTGTTGGACATAGGCCTCCCCTAATTCTCGCCACTCCGTCCGGTCCTGCGCCCTTTGAATCCTTTAATTCCATAATTATCAGCTTTAATTACATTTTATATTTATCTGCCAACTAGCCTTATAACTAGAGTTAATTATCTAGATATTTAGTTCTTAAGAGAGTCCAGATATTTTTAGATTGCCTTTTTCTACATATAGACCAGTATGTTATAAGATTACTGTTTTCTAAAGCTATATTGGAAATACAGTATAATGATTTTCTTTTAAAACATAGTCCTTTTCGCTTCAAACAATATCTGACAGCAAAACGAGATAAGCACCATTTTTTTGGAGGTCGACTCGATATAAATGGCGTCGCCTTTTTTCTGGATCACTTGTTTTATGTTCCAAAAGGATAGTAGCTAATAATATATATATTTCCTGCTTAAGCTGTCAACACTTTACTTTTTTAAGAATTTTTATATAGTTGAAGTGAATTAAATACTTCTTTCTCCACTTTCCATCCAATTTTTCGAGATATTGCGTATGGAGTGGCGGCACTCGTCGCCACGCTATACGCGCGTATCTACCAAAGGTACGAAATAAAAATGTACAATCCCCATAACAAGCATCGAACTTACAACCATTGCGTTCAACGCCAGACACTATGCCACTATGCCACGACGAGCATATTCAAGAAAGATTACATGTTATTAATAAAAAACAAATAAGACAGAGCGCTATTCCAATAACTTTTTACGATAAAAAATTCCTGCGAAATAAAACAAAATCCGTGAAATAATGTAATTAATCGTTTTACTAAGGAAATTCTGGGATCAAAACGGGAGGTTTTCCGATAATTTTAATAAATAAGCAAAATATATTATCGATTCGTATGATAAGAAACTTTGTTTTAATAGGGTTGGCAACAAATAAAGATTTCTTCCATCGAATTACTTAACATTTACTTGATGCTCGTTTTTTATGGGATTCAAATATTAGAAATCTATACAGCACGTTTAAGTTTTTTGTTATGTATTTAATTATTATATTATGAGATCTATTCGACCTCACGAAATGTTATTTTAAAAAATATATTGTAAAGTTTATTTACACTCATACACATACAGAGAGCAGCGATAACACATGACAAGTAGACATAAAGAGTAAATAATATGAAACTGTTAATACTACAGAATACAAATTGTTCTGAATTTTATAATAGTTTGGATATTCATGTAACAGTTCAGTTAAATAATAAATGTGAAAAGTTATCAAATATTTACAGGAAATGTGTCATGTCCGCGCACATAAATGTGGGTTTATTGTATTTATTATACAAATATCGACAATAATATTGTTATGTAAGTGTTAAATCACTAAATATACCACTTTCTACTTATTTTGTGAGAACTTTATGGGTTTCCCCTCTGAGCTCCTCAATCTGCAGCGGTATAGCCTAGGTGCCTCCGTACACCGTAACTCCATGGAATGTTAAATAGTTTCTTATCTGCATAGGTACATGTTACGTCTTTCGAGCTCAGAATCTTTACAAGTTAGGTTAGGTTAGTAGCGTCAATAATTTTCATATGCACAGCCAATATTAATTTTCATAAACTTCACTTGTAAACTTACATGCTAGAAATTCAGTATATATTTTCTATGAACTTTATCGAAGCTTGTAATAAATGACGACCTTTATCTTCGTACACGTCCATAGTTTAGTATACGTTTTCCGTTCTCATTCAGAGAACAGCTACACAATACTGAAAATTTCGCTGAAATTTTTCCAGCTGATATTTTGTTTTAAGATATTATGCAGTCTGCACTCTTAGAAATTACTGTAAATATTAGAAACGGTAGTATATTTTAATGATGACTTCGAAATAGTGATTTTTTTCTAGTAAGTATTTATTATCCTTAAGTATATTTACACCTGCCTTTAGAAAACATAGGTTAAGGTAGTTGAATTAATACCTACTTGATCAATTTTAAAGGAAAAAGTAATAAGTTACTCTCTTCTACAATTTCTCAGGCAGTATGAGTTGAGCTGAGCGAACACAAATTATTTCTAATAGCAAAACTGGTATAAAAAAAAATAATAAATCAGCTTCACGCTTTATCCCGCACACAGCAAGGTAGGCAAAGGGTCCTAGTGTAACACTCCGTTTCCCACTTTCTGCCGAATTCTGGAGGTATTGCGTGTTGAGTGGTAGAACTCAACGCCGCGTTTTGCCTCGACACCAGAGCGAAGAAATGGAAATATAAATTTAAATAAAAATTTCGTCTCCTTGAGTGGGCATCGAATCCACAACCCCATGGTACGAAAACTTACTATAAAATAACATTTACGTGACAACCCTAATAAACGCCCCGAATTTCTTTATTATTCAAGCTTTATCCGATAATAGCACGACGGGCTTCCAGATTGAAAAGTGAAAGATCTATTTTTCTGGCAAACCACTTGTTTTGTTCAAGTGGCCTCTGATTCGGATTTATTATTTAGCAGGCCTTCGCCGTCAGGTATACTTTCCTTTCTATTAGGTACTGACATATAGGTAGAAGATATAGGAATTGTGTACACGTACAAAAAGATTTAGATATATTTTATAAAAGCATGTTTCATATTAATTTTTATTTTCTTTTATTATTTTATCTTAGATCAGAGTTCAAATCACTTCTTTTATTTAATTGGACTATGGTTCCAATTAATTATTTAGAAGCATTTGAGCTTTACTTGGTTCTATTCAACGGCACAAGAATACCAACGTATAGATACATTTTGTTAGCGTCAATTCAATAAAAATACGGAGAATATATTATTTCTCCTTCAATATCACCACATTTCTTAGCGAGAGAAATATTAAAATGTTAACAATATTAGATGGAATACTAACTTACATATTTGATTATTTCTATTTCTTGATTTTCAACTAGTAATGCCTGTACCAATTAGCAGTTAGGTGTAATTTATCCATTTTAGAATGTTATTTCCATACTAAAATGGATAAATTACACCAACATTAACTAAATTTCGATCAGAGCTAAAATTAGGCTTTTTCATATCATGATTGCATTAAATGATTATATTTTATTAGCACCTATCAAATCGATAGATATATTTTCAAAACACCCACAGATTGACTTTATGTGATCTGTGTCACGTTATATCACATCTATCACGCCTATTCGCTGTAGGCTTCGATTTGAAACATTACCTGTCTAAATGTGACAGAATGTTTGGAAAAATAAACAATTATGATTAGGACATGGCCTAGTTGATATATTGATGTGATCATTGTATATTTAGTATGACGTCTTTTTGTATATTTTGCTAGTATTTTTTTTACCCACGTAAGTTCCGACGCCGCAAGAATTTGGGAGAGAGAAATTGGGAGTCACATAACAATCGGTACAGCTACCTGGACAAGCAAAAAGGCAGCACACAAAAATTTTAAAATTACTTATGTTGTGCACAAAATTGTTTTAATAAATCTTTTTGTTTATAATAGCCACAATTAGAAAAGTTATATACTCGTAATGTCAACATAACGCAAAAATTCTCGTTTATTCCTAAATTTGCGTATTTGTAAAATAATTCTAAATACAATATTTTTGATGAGATCGGAGAGAAAACTGAATTATTATGGCCAGTGTTATAAAGCAACGAAATTGCGTACGAAAACTAGTAAAATTATTAGTTTACGCGATCCTAGAATTGGCCTATAAAGTAATCCAACGCTGCAGGAATCCAGTCTTAGCAAATATTTAAAAATTTAATTACTTCAAATATTAATTTATTTTAAAAATACGCCACGACAACGTTATACCTTATACTTTAAAAATATGTACGACGAACAACGTTTTTATAATAATAAAAAAATATAATGTATATAATAGAAATAACAAGAGTTCGACTGCTACACAAAGGTAGCATCTACATGGCTTTCGTAAAACATTTTTCCAAGTAAACCCTTTCTCAAAATGTAATCCGATTATATTCTATTATTATTTTCACGGTAAAAGGTAAAATCTTTTGACACACAGACTATGATACTTATTTAGCTTCATTATTTGTCCCGAGGAATTGAAAGCAACACTCTCTCTATTGAAGTGAAACATAAATATTTATATTAAGTCGCAGGACGTCTTGTGACAGGGGCACAAGCGTGTGACCATTAATATGAATGGGGTTCTATTTCCACTCTGGGGAAAGAAATATTAAAATGATTACATTCCTCGCTGCGGAAGCGGCGCCTCAAGGATTTGGCGGAAAATTAGGAAAGGAGGAGAAGAATGGGAACGGAGTTTCTGAACACCTAGTATCCAGGTTCACGTGAAGCGAAAAAATATAGTGGTAAGTAATCAAGGCCCCAATCGACCCGATTAAAGGTGCGTTGCCGGCATTTAAGGTGGATATAGACACTATTCTTGAAGGAACCCAAGTCGTACTACTAATCTACTTAGTAATAACATAAGCGGTATTATAATAGCACCCAATTCTATTTTGCACTAAAATTCATGTAATCCCACCCACCCTTCCGACAAAACGGTATAAAGCATTCCACATACATATTCCGTATACAAATTGTATTGTAATTCTTGAATAACTCAACATTCATGTGAAATTAGCATTTACAATATTGCAACGCACTTATATCTCATATTTTAAAATAGTAATTTAAAAAATTATTAATTTTTTTTATTAAAATAACATAATTATATTGTACTATTGCAATATTTTCCCACATTCGATAACCAGGCGCTTAAATGTAATAAAAAAGAATACCGAATCACAAATCATAACCACGATCTTCAATCTCCTTTGGGGTCACTAAAAAATACACATTCGAAACCCCAAAAATAAAATTTTCACATACCGGATATTATAACGATACAGGGTTAAACGTTTTCCGTCGGTCTCACGCGTCACTGGCTATAAGTTGGGCTCTCGGATAGAATTATATGGGACAAGTTTATATAGGGTGTTGGAAGTTTGTACACCTATTCCTATAGCAAAACTAAATACATATATAAGCCGAACTATTGTTTGTTGCTATACTGTAAACGTATAATGAACTTAGATATAATAGAACACTTATAAACAATTTCAATATCTATACAGTCAATAGGCTATATTGAGGCTTCAGTGGCGCAGGGGCAAAAGGGTGTGACTGTAACGCGTTATGGGTCTGATGCCCACTCGAGGGAACGAATTATTATTTATTAATATTTTCATTTCTTCGCTCTGGTACGATAGCAAAAGCAGGACGTTGAGTTCCGCCACTCAATACACAATGCCTCGATTTTTTTTTGCGGAAAGTGAGGAAAATATAATCACAAAACTAGGTTCTCTACCCTGTTACAACGTAAATAAAAAAAAAAGAAAAAGAAACAATATTTTTTAGGAGAATTCTATCGAATCGAAACCTCAGTGGTTTCAAATTAAAAATATGTACTTCTGTTTTGTGATGAAACCAATTATAAATAATATAAATCTATATTAATATAATAAAGCGGAAGGGTTAACCAAACAAAAAAAAATAATTATGAGGGAACCGAAAGCCGGACGTTCTCTACTAGAGCGAGATAATGAAAAATTTATATAACTATTCCCTCGAGCGGAAATCGAACCCACAACCGTTACACTGACGCTGTCCAACGCCGCGAAGGCCATTTGTACTAAATCAGGAATCAGAGTTGCTACCAATATGTAGTCTATACCTAATATCTACTGCGCCAAGTCATGCAGAATATTATTCTCAATATTGACAATAGAACAATCACTCAAATGAAATTCACGATACCATTCCGTTTGATTCTGAAAATCAAACAACTTTCAAGATGAAATTTGTTTTACGTAACCAGATAAGATTAGTGTTAGATAGCTACTGTTAAATTTAAAATTTCTTATGACACTTGTAGCGCAGTGAAAAGTTGTCTGTGCAGGGATAACTAACAGATTCAAATATTTATATGGTTTTCTTTTTTTATGTGGAACTTAAGTTCCATATTTTTTTAAGTATAATATATGTCGCCGCGACCCTTATTGTGGGTACATAATTATATTGTCGATATA
>JAEBDU010010003.1:0-24861 GCA_016802625.1 Heliconius numata | reverse complement strand
ACTTCTAACAAGGAACTAAAAAGTGAAAAATAATTTTACAAAGATTTTATAATTTTGAAGTCGGTGCCAAGTAAAACAAACAGGCTTAGTAATTAGATATTGTAGTAAAGGTGTTGTAGCATTAGCTTGACACCGACTTCAAAATTATAAAATCTTTGTAAAATTATTTTTCACTTTTTAGTTCCTTGTTAGAAGTCGGTTTTTCTTTTTGTTAAAAATTAATTTATTTTATGATTTTAAGTGATGGGTAGATCTTAAAATGATGCTTCTTAAACGAGTGGTGATGGTGGTGGTAGTGGTTCTCAACGATTGGTTGTCATTGTCCTATGTAAAACTTCATTTAATTAGGTATTATTTTTGTGCAAAGTTACATTTTGGTATATTAACAAGAACATACATAAAAAGTATTCGGGCGAATTGGGAATCTCCCTTCTTTGAAGTTGGTTGAAAATGAGAACATCCTCTTTTTTAACCGACTTCTGTAAGAAAAGGAGGTTATCAATTCGACTGTATTTTTTTTTTTTTTTTTTTTTTTATTTTTTTTTATGTTTGTTACCTCATAACTTTTGACTGGGTGAACCGATTTTGAAAATTTTTTTTTTATTTGAAAGGTGAAGCTTCCCGAATGGTCCCATTTTTTTTTGGTCCATGTCTGACAATGGTATCTATGAGAAAATCACATATGTATGTGCGCGACAAATAGCCGAATAACTCAATGTCGCGCTGACCGATTTTGATGATTCTTTTTTTATTTGAAAGGATACACTTCAAGGATAATTTGGTGAAAGTTTGGTTAGGTTCCAATTATGGAATCCGGTGAAAATTGAGAAAGTTTGTTTTTTTTTTTGGTAAAAAATTGATTATACTGTAATAGTTACAAGCAAAAACTTTTTATATTGATGTCAGAGGTGAGATTCCTGATCGTTGCATTTCTTTACAACCAATCTCAAAAAAGAGAATGTTCTCATTTTCAACCAACTTCAAAAAAGGGAGATTCCGAATTCACCCGAATCGAGTCGCCGTACGGTTCGCTCATCGTACGGTCGTGTGTATAAGATTCTTTTTTTTTGTTTTTAAATTCACCTACATAAAGAAAAAAAAAATGGTTCAGTGTAAGAAGTGCAAACTTTTTGTGTCTGTAAATAAGGACGATACTATAAAGTGTAAAGGATGTGAATCCATCTATCATAAAAAATGTGCACCAAATATAAAACAGTTTGCACAGACGAGTACTTGTGAGGACTGTCAAAGCACTAGAACTAGTCCTCCACTGCCAAGAAATCCAGGTGGGAACGTATCCAGGGATGTAACACACGAGAAGGTGTTAGAAGACATCAACAAAAAACTCGAGGTCATCTATTGTGTGGAAAAAAAAATACAAGACCTGACGACTAGTATCGAATTTTATGCTGAAATGTACCAACATCTAAATGAGTTTAAGGAAGAGGCACAGAAAAAGATAAAATCCTTAGAACAAAAGAATGTGTACTTAGAAAAGTGTAATACTGCCCTCGAAGAAAGGATCCAGGAGATAGAAATGCGGGAAAAAGAAAAAAACATAGAAATTCACGGACTAGAGAAGAGAAACGACGAGAATACAATAAAGGTGGTTAAAGATCTAGCACAAAAATTAAAATTAGACCCCAACGATATCGAAAATGCAAGAAGGGTAGGCCAAGAAAAATCAAATGATAGTAAACCTAAAATCGTACTGGTTACACTAAGATCTAAACATGCTCGGGACCAATGGACAGCAGTAAAAAAGGACCACAAAATAACTAACAACACAGTATACAGCAATGGCAGCAGCAACAAAATATTTATTAACGAAAGCTTGCCGAAATACAAGCGCCAGCTGCTATGGACGGTTAGAAATACTTTAAAACCAATGGGCTATCAATATATTTGGGTTCAAAATGGTAATATCTTGGCAAAAAGGAGTAATGAAGAAAAAAAAATATACAATATAAAATCGGAGCAAGATTTAAATAAGTTTGAGGGTAACAAATAAGTGCACTTAGCACTGTTGTTCTACACTAGGTGATTTTGTTCCATAAAATTCGATTCAACAAATTTTATTACAGCTGATTATAATTTCAAACGTTACTGCGACATAGAAAAATTGAATAATGATTTGACATCAAATAAGAATTCCCTACACGTATTGCACTTGAATATTAGATCGCTACGAAAAAAATTTAATGAGTTGCAAATGTTGTTGGAAAATTATAAACATAAAGTAGATATAATTGTATTGAGCGAAATAAATATAAAGGAAGAAGAATTAACTTTCTATAAAATATTAGGATATAATACACATATATATACAAGGGAAACTACCCGAGGAGGAGGTTTACTGGTTTATGCAAAAGATAAATTCCATCTAAACATCAAAAAACAGAAAACTTCAGAGTTCGAGGTGATTCACGGACAGCTAACAGCAGGAAAAAGCAGTACGCATATTTTTGCTATTTATAGGCCACCAAATAGAAATAAATCACTATTCGTGGAACAGCTGTCGAATATGATTAAATTTATTCCGAAATCTGAACATATTGTGGTAATTGGTGACATGAATATAGACATTCTCAAAAACAAATTAAACCCGATAACTACAAAATACAAAAACACCTTGTGTGAACTCGGGCTGCAGTGCGTCATACCAAATGCAGAAACAACGCGCGAAGCGATCGTCGGCGGCCGCGTCGACGCATCTTGCCTGGACCACGCGTGGGTGCGAGCGAGACGGAGCGAGCCTACGCGGTCGTACGTGCTCGAGGCGGACCTGTCCGATCATCACGCCATCGGAGTTATTTTAAGTTTCCGTGCGAGTGTGTGTGACGACGAGAGCGACAACTTAAACAATGACGTTAGTGTGCGCGAAGTGATTAGTGATAAGTTAGTTAAGCAAAAACTAGATGATTATGATTGGACGCAATTACTGGGGTATACTTGTCCGGTACAGTTATATGAATGTATTAATATAGTATTTAAGCAAATTTACAAAGAAAGCACTATAATTGTTGTTCCTAAAAGTAATACACGAAAAACACAACCGTGGATTAGCAATTGTTTAGGTATTATGATAAAGCGTAGGGCTTGCTTGTTTAAAATATGGAAAGCGGATCCAAAGAATATGTGTAAGCGATTAGATTATACTAAATTTAGAAACAAAGTGAATAAACTTATAATCGAGGCAAAAAACAAATTTAGGCAAAAAGAAATAAAAAAATGTAACGGAGACTATAGGAAGATATGGTCGAATATTAATTGTTGGCTCGGAAGGGAGAAAGCTAGTCTCGACGATGTGATAATAAAACATTTAGGCAAAACTGAAAGTATTAGGCAAATATGTACAAATTTTGGAAAAACTTTTACGGAAGAAATTAAAAAAATTAAACATGTATGTAACGTAAAATTCTTTGATAGGAACACTTATGTGCAGCCGAGTTTGGTGAGTTTTAGATTTAATACAGTCAGCTCCCTCCAAGTTAAAAAATGTATAGACCAGTTATCGTGCGAAAAGGCACCAGGTTTGGATACAATCAGGGTAAAAGATATAAAGTATGTGTGTGGACAGATAAGTGGTGTTATTGCTAGATTTATTAATTTGAGTGTAACCATGGGTGTTTACCCCGACCAACTGAAAAAAGCCATTATACGTCCCATTTATAAAGCGGGAAATCACCTGGACTATTCTAACTACAGGCCAATAGCCATATTGTCTATTATTGACAAAATTGTAGAAAAAATTATTGTAGGCCAAATTAGTGACTTCTTAGAGAGCTATGAGGTATTGTCGGACGCTCAACACGGTTTCCGAAAGGGGCGCAGCACTGTGACTGCACTAACTAACTTTGCTGACTACATAAACAGCTGTCTCGACTCCGGTGAGCAAGTGATAACGGTTTGTATTGACTATAAAAAAGCCTTCGACACATTAGACCACAATGTTTTGCTTAAGGCGATGGACGAATGCGGGATACGTGGTCCTACGAACACATGGTTAAAGAATTATCTAAGTAATAGAAAGATACAGACTGTTGTTGCTGGTGTAGCCGGAGAAGAAATGGACTTGAATCTAGGGGTCCCGACCGGATCAGTTTATGGACCGGTGGGGTACCTGATGCACGTAAATAGCGTATCTAATGTTGTAGACAAGTGTCGGGTGTATATGTATGCGGATGATATGTGTTTGACCTATTCCTCAAAAGATATATCGGTTGTAAAAAACTACATACAAATGGATTTTGAAAACGTCACTAAATGGGCACATGATAACGGTATAATTATAAACTTTGAAAAAACTAAATGCATGTATATACACTCGCCGTATAACAAAAAATCAAAAACAATTACCAAAGAAGAGATAGAAATAGTAGGGCATACTTATGACTGTCTTCATAGTAATAAAAAAAAATGTAACTGTAACAAACTAGAATTTGTTAATACAATCAAGTACTTAGGCTTAAAAATTGATAAACATTTTAATTGGAAATCTCAGGTAATAGATATTTGCAATAGGCTAAGATGTGTACTGGGGAAGTTTTACCACTTAAGTAAAGTATTAAATAAAGAAACGCTACGCATTGTATACTATGCCCTCGCGGACTCCATACTTAGTTATGGTCTCAGCGTGTATGGGAGGACATTCATAACATACTTAAGGGATATAAAGCAACTTCAAATACGTTTGATCAAGTTTTTGGTTGGTAAAAAGATAAAAGAAAAATGTCGTGGAGAGTATGAAAAACTATTTTCAATTTGTGGAATTTTACCAGTAGACATTAAAGTAAACTACTTAATAAGCATAGAAAATTTTTATACTAATAAATATAAGGAGACGATTGAGAATAAATATAATACTAGGAGGGTCGGGAAAAAAGAATTTTTTGAGCCAACTGCGGAAAATTATTTTGGAAATAGAACAACAAGGTGCATGGTACCCAAAATCTTTAATAATATAAATAGCCTTACATTAAATAAAAACGTTGCTAAACCAATTTTAAAGATAAAACTGAAAGATTTCTATCTTAAAGAATCAGACAAGGGCATAGAGTATTAGTTTATTTTTTGTTTGTATTACATATGGAATGTATAATTTAGGAATAGATGTAATATAGAATAGATAGTACAAAGATAGATATAACATAGAATAGATATAGTATAGGAATAGATATAATATATAAGATTTGTTAAGTTTATTAATGTTATTTATCTTTTATCTATTTTTTTTTGTTGTTTTTTTGTGTTATGTATGTATGGTTAAATTATAAGGGTTGGTATAGTAGTTTAAATTAATGTAGTAAAGTAAAGAGCGCTTCTTGCCTACAAACTCACGAGTTTGGCAAGAGATTTTTTATGTATTAAGATTGTAAAATAAATAAATAAATAAATTAAAAAAAAAAAAAAAAAAACTTTTTAAGTATGTTCTTGTCCATATACCAAAATGTAACTTTGCACAAAAATAATAGCTAATTAAATGAAGTTTTACAAAGAACAGTCACAACCACTACCACCACCATCACCACTCGTTCAAGAAGCATCATTTTAAGATCTACCCATCACTAAAAATCGTAAAATAAATTAATTTTTAACAAAAAGAAAAACCGACTTCTAACAACGAACTAAAAAGTGAAAAATAATTACATAAAGATTTTATAATTTTGAAGTCGGTGTCAAACTAATGGTACAACACCCTTACTACAATATCTAATTACTAAGCCTGTTTGTTTTACTTGGCACCGACTTCAAAATTACAAAATCTTTATGTAATTATTTTTCACTTTTTAGTTCGTTGTTAGAAGTCGGTTTTTCTTTTTGTTAAAAATTAATTTATTGAGGTTGGTTGAAAAGAAATGCAACCATCAGGATTCTCACTTCTGACATCAATTTAAAAATTTTTGCTTGTAACTATTACAGTATAATTAATTTTTTACCAAAAAAAACAAACTTTCTCAATTTTCTCCGGATTCCATAATCGAAACCTAATCAAACTTTCACCAAATTATCCTTGAAGTGTATCCTTTCAAATAAAAAAAGAATCATCAAAATCGGTTGGTGCGACATTGAGTTATTCGGCTATTAGTCGCGCACATGCATAATGCAAATTTAAGACTTATGTGATTTTCTCATGGATACCATTGTCAGACATGGACCAAAAAAAAATGGGACCATTCGGGAAGCTATACCTTTCAAATAAAAAAAATTTTATCAAAATCGGTTCAGCCAGTTAAAAGTTATGAGGTAACAAACATAAAAAAAAAAAATAAAAAAAAAAAAAAAAAAAATACAGTCGAATTGATAACCTCCTTTTCTTACAGAAGTCGGTTAAAAAAGACATGTAAAGCTATGTTTCTAAAGTAGGCCGTATTGGTTTCTTTCTTGTATTACGCTCTAGAATATTTACGCAATAATGGGGCTTACTTTAAATTTGTTAAAATTGAATGACGTAAAAGATAATTTAGTTCATAATTAAATGGACTATATGATAGAAAAGATTTTTCAATTTGCGCAAAAGCAACTAGTTCACTAGCTCTCATCATCAGCAATCAGATCAGCTTCACGCTGTATTCCGCACACAGCAGGGCAGGTAGAGGGAACCTAGTGTTAAGACACTCCGTTCCCCACTTTCTGTTGAATTTTGGAGTCATTGCGTGTTGAGGGGCAGAACTCAACGCCACGCTTTGCCTCGATACCAGAGCGAAGAAATGAAAATATAAACGTAAAAAAATATTTCACTTCCTCGAGTGGGGATCGAACCCACAATCGTTACGTTACAGCGACACCCTTGTGCCACGACGGCCAACAAAACTAATACAAAAACAAAAACTTCACCGCGCGAGAATCGAATACACAACCACTTACTTACTGTTAGATATTTACCAAATGCACCATAATAGTGTAATCTAAGTATTTAATGCAATATTATAATGAACATATTACGCGATATTGCTTCCGACGCGCTCGGAATCTAGAATATTATAATCTATTGCTAATTGATATGGAACTGCAATTATACAGATATAATTGAGGCATTATGCTATATCATATATGTGTTTGCCGTTTGACATTATCGTGATTTTAGTTGGAATATAGGTAATTGTGATTTATGTAAGGTGTGGGTTCAAATTCTACAGGTCCAATCTTGAGGTCTTTCTTTTTGGCACCATTCCGTAAAGTCCATCGGGCGCTGCAAATATCTTTTTGTCTATTTTTGAATTTTTTGTTTGTTTTTTGTCTGCAAAGTGCGCCTCTCGCCCGGTTTTGGCTGTTACCGGTTCAACGTATGAACCTAAAAATGGATTTTATTTTCGTTTAGTTCCAGTAACAAGACAAAGCGTTGTGTTGACTTATGCGACTAAACACACAATGTCTCTAAAATCGGGTGGACAGTGGAAAACAGCGGGGGGACTGAACAGTTACCTCTACCTATCCTGATATATACAGAAAAGTTAAAAAGGCGTAAAAAATAACCTCTAATCAAAAGGAACACCCCCAATTTAACGTCTCACCTTTAATAATACAAAAAAAGAGCATGTATTTTCAAAGTAAATAGCACCATATTGAATCTAGACACGTTTTCAGACAATTCTATAACGTGAATGTAGGTCGTTTATACTCGTACGTCAGTCTCGGTCGGTCGAACTTGGCTTTATTTAATCACATGTCACCTGTACTCTGTACTCGCCTTTCTCAGATGAGGGTAGACGAGAATTAGTCGCGACTGACATTGTACTTGTGTGAAAGAAGATAAAAAGTGGATATTTTTTTGCTAGTATATAGGGTAGTTTAATAGTTTTTTTGTATATATTATATTTTTATGCTACCATTTTATTTTTATAGTTATGATACTTCAGTAATGTAGTTGTCATTTGATTATGGGCAGAAAGAAGGCAAAACCGGAGTGTACATTACGGTCAACGAGTAATGGCTACTCTGATGCTAGGTTTCTGAACTTAGGCTCATTGTTTACTCGAAAGAATATCAAGCATGCCCATATACAGCTAACTTCAGGACGGACTTCCTTTCCTCGATTAGGAATTGAACCCACAACCATCACGTTTACAATCTAATATGTCCCTTTGCGCTACGATGGCCTCATTACCTTTTACATAAAATCACAGATTAATAAAGACTACTTGTCTCTTTCAGTTTTCCTTAAATAAGCCTTTTTTTTTACAGAATTCTGTATTTTCGAAGGTTCGGTAAAAGGGTGGGCTGTCAGAACTGATTTGCGTCGGAAATATAGGGTTATCTTTTTCTGACATTTCTGTTTGTTCCGACAAAAACGGGGCTTTTTGTGGCAAATATCCTTTAAACGTGAAATTTGGTAATTTTCAGTTATTTTTTTGGTGTGTTTTGATGTATTATGAGAAGTAGATGAGGTGATTATACTGACAAAGCATTCTATTACCAATTTCTTATCCATTTCCATTGTATGTTGAGTGACAACGTACTCTACTTCATTAAAATCGTGGAAACATTACTTCCCAATCGCCTAATCAGTGCGTTTGTCCACGCAGGATGAATATTTTCTTTCAGCTACACGCTTTATTCTGCATAAAGCAAGGTAGGCAGAGGGAAGCTAGTGTTAAGACACTCCGTTCTCCGCTTTCTGGTAATTTTTTAATACATTGCGTATTGAGTACCGTCGGAAAATAAAAATAATTTAATTATAATCCGCATAAATTAATGCCGTCATGGTGCAGGGGCCAAATCATACGACTGTAACCGCGACGTTTGTGGGTTTGATTTCTATGCATGGAATTGAATTTAATAATATTTATTTTCTTCGCTCTCGTAACGAGACAAAGTGTGCCGTTGAGTTCCGCCACCTAACACGCAATGCAAAAATCAGGCGGAAAGTGGTGAACGGAAGTGTTTAAATGGAGAACGAAATATCTTAACTCCTAGTCGTTCATAATCATATGATTGCTAAGCCACGACCCTACAATAGAAAAAAAACTTTATAAAATGTCAAAACTTAGTTAACCCCTACTTATCATTTAGTTAACCTTAGTCTTTAAAATAAAAGACTGTAGACATATTGGTTGTTTGATAAAATATCAGCTAACGAGGCGTTGATTCATCTAGACTGAACGTTGCAAAAACGCTGATGAAATACGGCACAGTGGCTCCGTACTTGTGCCTTCGATGGCAAATGAATTTTTAAAGCGATAAAATTCAAGTTCACTCATAGTTTTATCCAAACAAAGAAAGGATTAAAATTTATTCCAAAATTCTGAAAAATTATCTATTTTTTTTCTTTGCTCTACTTGGTTTAAATGGTGTTATAAACGAGTTCTTACCGACTCATTATGTTTTTTAAACGCAGGGTTGTTGTTATATGTGAGTAACGTATGTATTAAAAATGATTTTTTAATTCGTTTTGAAATTTTAGTTTTGTGGTAACAGTTTGAATATAAACACGACAATTATAGTTTTTATTCTCACTCGGCGAATGAAGTATTTTTTATTTTCCTCGTTATTCTATGGTGACAAGACAAAGTGCGGCGTTGAGTTTCGATACTTAGGAGGCTGCCTCAGCCTGTGCTGCCATACGCGGGAAAAATCGTGAAGGTGATTGATGGATTGGTAAAGCGACTATAGTTATTGTTTAGATAACTATTTACTGTAGATCTATACCTAATTGAATATAAAATTAGGTTAAAAAAATATGTTTATTTTATTTAAAATAAAATGTTTTCATTGCTATAAAGTTAATAGCACATTTGAAAATTGTTTGACTTTTGATAAATGAGAAGATGCACGATGGTCACCAGTTTGATTCCCGTCGGGAGAACATTTAAGAATGTTTCCTTTAAAAAAACTACGACCTTACTTCCTGGCAATATCTAGCACATAAAATTCGAGATATGGCGAATTGATTGGCGAAACTAAAATATTTCATTCTCCGAGTGGGAATTGAAACTATAATCGTCTCTTTTATAGACATATATTTTACAGGCTTCTACACTACGCCGCCGAAACAAAACCACAAAACTAAAGTTACAAAACTAACCAAAAATCTTTTTTAATTCCGTTACTAATTCATTATAATAATAATCCAACGTTTCAAAGGCATAATGAGGTGGTAAAAAAGCTTATAACACCATTTATAGCATGCCTGCAAATGAAAAAAGAATTTGAGATTTTTTCGGAATTTTAGAGAAAATTTTAATCCTTCCTTTGTTCGGATAAAACTGTGGGTGAACTCGAATTTTATCGCTTTAAAAATTCATTTGGCATTGAAGGTACAAGTACGGGGCCACTGTGCCGTATTTCATGGGTCTTTTTTGCAACGGTCAGCTGCCACTAGCTGAATCAATGTCTCGTTAGCTGATACTTATCTAATAACCAATATGTAGTCAGCATTTTGCAAAGGCAGAGGGAACCTGGGAACCATTGTAGCTTATGTTTGGAGTACTAAATTATTTTATCTTTTAGGTATCCTAGGTACCATACAAATTTCTACCAGCCCCACGTTCAAAAATTCCAGTTGAAATTAGTGATGTGAAACGTTGAAAGGAATTTTTAAGCCACAAAGAGTACACGCATCTTTGAAGTTATGAGACATTCTAAAATTTAAAACATGGTCTTAGCTGTATTTAGCTCGGGGACCACTTTTTAAATGGAGAATTTTTGTGTAATGCAGCGATTTTTTTTGTAATTTAATATGTAAATGTGGAATCGTTGAAATTAAAGACGACCTCTTATTTAAAAAAATATATTCGTAAGAGTTGCAGTTTCATAACGTTTGACAGTAATTATAATTTGAGGATTCGATCCCCACTCGGGGAAATTATTTATTTTCATTTCCATGACTACGCGGCATTCACTTCCACCAGCCAGCACGAAATGTTTCACACTCCGTTCCTCATTTTCCGCCGAACTCTGGAATCATTGCGTGTTGAGTGGTGAAGGCGAAAGGCGAAGTGTGTTGAAATGAAAATATAAATTTTAATAAATATTTCATTTCCTTGAGTGGGGATCGAACCCACGATCAATCGATTTTACTGTCACACCTTGTGCCCCTGTCGTGGCGGCCTTTTTATTGATGATTAGAAATTAATACAAAAATATTAATACAAAAAGATAAGTAATATCAAAATATTTCATAATATTTTATTAAGTCTAATAGAAATTTAGAAACTAAATTTACATCGTTATAATTGATTAAAATTAAAACAAGATATTATAGTAGATGAATTAATTTAGTAAGTTTACAGTATAGCTTATATTAAATTACTAACGACCCGCTCGCGGCTTCGCCCGCTTGTACTAGACAATTATTTATTTTCTCATTCGAATTACTTTCGTGATCTACTAATATTAGGACAATGTCAATAAAACACTTATTTGTAGCAATATTGACGAATGCAATTCAGGGTGCGTGGGTTCGATTCGCACCTGAGAGAATGAATTATTTTAATTTTCTTGCTGTGGAAGATAAATCGAGGCGTTGAGTACCGTCACTCAACATATTGTCTTATCACAAAGTTCCTTCTGCTCTATATGGAGAAAAAGCTGATCGAAAAAAAGTTATATTTTTAAATATTTTTTGTCTTTAAAAAATATTGAAATTCGTTTTTTTCGGCGTTTAAATTGTTAAAAACGATAAGAAAAACATAAAAAATATATTTTTCAAGTCGAAGCAGACAGAAAGATGAGCAGAATACAAGTACCTATACCGATTGCCGAATTATAAATATAAAAAAAGAGGTTGTATACTAATACTTCTCAGGAAGTGACATTATTTATCTGCAATATTAAATGTCATTATAAATAATTTTCATACCTATTTTATTATAATTATATATTATATATGGTATATATTCTAAATTACTAAATTTAGTTTAATTAGTTCTTGTTCTTGCTCAGGTTCGATAAGATAAGAGCATCTTGATGAAAGGCCTAAATTGAAGGATTACTAACGACGTCCCTAGGTCATATCTATGTAAATATTTTGTGAAAGTGTAAAGATATTCCGCTTTTAGCATAAAACAAAGGTAAGATATAATTGAATAGGGATATTTATTAGTCATTTAAGTATTTTCTCATATCCTTATAAAAGGGATTGCCTTGCCAAATCTATGAAGTTCGATTCTCTAGTGGAAATAACTAAAATATTTGTAGGTATAATATATGAAACATTGTAAGTGCGAGGCAACTCTAACCTCGACTAGAATGAAAACATCAATATGATTACTTGTAAGAAAAATTTTCCTTGGCTAAATGATGCCCTAAACGAGTTCCTTTTTTACATGTATTAATCTTATTTATATTTACTTATCAGAGGAACCTAGGTTTAAGACACTCTTTCTCCACTTTGCCCCAAATATTTGAGACATTAAATGTTGAGTGGTGGAACTCAACGTTGCGTTTTGTCTTAATACCAGAGCGAAGAAATGAAAATAACTTTTTCGCCAAGTGCGAATCGAATCCACAGCCATTGTGCTTACAGTCAGAGGGTATTCCTGCGTCATGATGATCACATACATACAATTTTCTATAAATAATCTCGTTACCCTGATAGGAGATGGGTCAAGCCTAAATCAATTTATCGATTAACATTCTATTATTCACTTTCCATATGCCCCGGGCGTTGCTAGAGGCGATATCTGTCTCGATATTGTGCAAGTAGAAATCTGTAGAATTTATTGTAGTTGCAACCTCGGTAACTTGGTATGTTTCGTTCATTTGCAAGAGGATTTATAGGAATATAACTTTTTCTTAGTTTCACGCTGTATCCCGCATACATTAGGATAGAAATTGAGAAGTTAGTGATAAAACACTCGTTTCTCGAGCGTAACTTCCATCTCCGTCTTCTCGTCTTCCGTCTTGTTACCAGAGCGAAGAAAAGCAAATAATTCATTTCCCCATATGGGTATTAAAGCCGTAAGTAACCATCGCGTTTACAGTCAATAAAGCTTAAAAAATAATCTATATATATAAAAGGACTTGTCCTCACTGACTGAGGTAAGACGCACGCACAGCCGTAACCGCTCATGGTAGAAACGCGAAATTTGGACAGATGTTTACTTTCACAATCTGGACATCCACTAAGAAGGGATTTTGAAAAATTTTAACCCTAAAGGGGTGAAATAGGGGTTGAAAGTTAGTATGGAAAAAAAATTAAATCGGCACCGATTCTTATAAAATTTGAAATTCAGACTCTTAAAAGTATTTAATTGAACACGTGTTTTATGGTTTTCTAGAATTCTTTCCATGAGGGTGCAAATAAGGGGTTGAAAGTTTGTATGGAGAAATTCTTAAATCGCCACCGATTTTTATAAAATGTTAAATTTAGACTCTTAAAAATATATAATTGAATATGTGTTTCATGGTTTTCTAGAATTCACCCTCTAAGGGTGCAAATAAAGGGTTGAAAGTTATTATGGAAAAATCTTTAAATCGCCACCGATTTTTATAAAATTTGAAATTTAGACGCTTAAAAATATTTCATTGAATACATGTTTCATGGTTTATTAGAATTCACCCCTAATTACGCAAGCGAAGCTGCGCGCGTCCGCTAGTAATAAATATAACTTTTCATACATACAGCAGTATATCTTACAGGAGGAGGGAAATAAAAATAAATTAAACTATAATCATTTGCCTGAGTGAGAATCGAACCCACAACTATTCTGACAATGTCTCACATTGTCACTAAGCTTACTATTAATTTATTATTGAAACTCCTTTAAAGCGATCAATTTATATATCAGTAACAAAGATATTACCCCGATTTGGTTAGGTGAAGTGCGACGTGCCTTTCCGCCACTTACTCGTATCACGCTAGCGAAAGTGTATAATGGAGTGACGTATCAATCAATACATGGTTTTAATGTTGAATCGGAATTAGGCAGAAAGTGGGGAACGGAGTGTCTTAACACCCTAGTGTCAAGTCAGAGGGAACCTATTCCCTCTGCCTACCCTGCTGTGTGCGGGATACAGCGTGAAGCTGATTTTTAACAACCGATTTTATTATGTACTTCAGGTAAAAAATGGCTACAAGTGCTGAAGCTGAAGTGGAAAAAATGAAAATGCTCGAGGAAAGAATAAAAGCGCCGTCGATATGGGGGCGTGTGCCTTGCGGTGTACGTTTCGAGGATTTGCAAGATAGGCGCTACGACGACGCTGTAAGGTTTTTAAAGAAACATTATTTAAATGAAGAAGTGAGTATTTCTTTTCAATGCAATAATTGGTTATTTTTGTTATTTATGTGATTTTTAATTATTTCCTTTCTAATAAGTAAAATGTTGCGATGAATTGAGGTCTTCGCAAATGCGACGTATTTTTATTTTCCTTGCTCTGGTAACAAGACGAATCGCGACGTTGGCGTTCTCCCACTTAATAAGCAAAGTCTGTAGATTTGGATTTAAAGTGGGAAACCAACGCTGCCTACTTCCCTATATTGGAGATGCATCGCCAGGCTATAGCCTGGCAGTCAATAACTGTCAATAATGTAACATATTTTATATAAATAACATAATGTAATTATTTCTAATTAAAATAGTATCCTGCGAATGACATTCGAACATATATGATTTAAATTCAAATTACTTAAATACATTAGTTTGTTGACCTTTTTAACTTTGAAACCATTTAGACCATCGAACCCTATAAACCTTTTTATCTTACTTAGTCCAGTATTAAAAAAAGTAATAATTGAATTAACTTGCCCACAAGCTATCCACTCTATCAAAAGCTTTCGAATAAAACATTTAATTCATAAAAAATTTAATCTATAAACGCTTCGTCGGATCCCCAATATTTAATTAAGACGAAATAAAAAAGATGGACTGTTCGCAACAAAATTTCAATTAATTTAATTACGTGATGAAAAAAACAATCGTGTTGAATGTTTAATGGAGTTCGGTTTTCAATGGGTTCGTAGAGTTTCGCTTTTTTATCTAGTGTAGAGAATTACAGTTACATATAACTTTTATTTTATTTCTCCAAATTAACCTATAGGTTAAGATAGATGTTTTGGGTTTTAAGTTCTTCTTTATTTTTAAGTTTCACGTTGTATCCCTCACAAAGCATTGTAGGCAGAATCCATCCCCCAACGGAATCCTCCATTGGAATCCTCTATTCCCCATTAACACTTCCATTCCCCACTTTTCGCCGAATTCTTGAGGCATTGCTTATTAAGTGGTGGAACGCAACGCCGCACTTTGCCTCAGTACCGAAGCAAGTAAATTAAAAAAATATTGCACCAATAACTGTCACGTTTACGCAAGCTGGTGTCTGTGCTCCTTCGGTGACGAGTGTCTCCATGGGCTTCAGTTTTTTATTGGTAGCCTTGTTGGGCATTACAGCGATACGCACAGAGTACAACTGGTTACAGGTTTCACTATTCAATAAGCAGGTACATATTAACGAAATTATGTATATTAAAAAAAAGAAAAAAAAAAAAGATGTATATTAGAATCCACTTAATAATTGCGTTTCAACCACTTTCGAGGCTCTCGGGAAATCTTCAAATTTTTTTTTCATAATCAACCCTTAATTCCATTATGAATGAGCGCGGCCTTTAATTTGAAATCTCTTCTGGTTGTCTAATTTAGGCATATCGCTCTATAAAAAATGCGTTCCGATTAAGGTCTATTGTTAACCTCCTTTTGTTAGGGAATAAAGGGTTCCCTTTATATGTAGGTACTCGTAGGCTTAGCTCACTCAGATGACATTACGACACGTTGATTAGCATATTAAATACTGACGGTTTTTGATAAAACAAACGATTGGGATTTTAAATAAAATATGATAAATTCAACGTATCTCTCTTGGCTTTAAAATAATTAGAAAGAATTTTGTTTATATTGTCTCAAGCTGTGGTGATGGCGCAGTGGGGCAATGTCAGACTGTAAATATGATCGTTGTGGCCTCGATTAATTCCTGCATTCGGGGGAATAATTAATAATAATAATAATAGAAAAATATCTATTCTGGAAGGGGCCTCTAGGGTGTCTCCAAGCAACTCTTCCAATAGACCAGGTTCCTTAACACCTGAGATACTCCGCTATCTACAGGGTGCAGTGTGAAGCTAAAGAAAAAAATATTATACTAAAATTAAAATTGTATGAGTGGCAGTGTCTCAAAACCTAAGTTATTTAAAATGGACGCGTTTTAAAAAACCCATAAAAAACTGTAAAGTTTCTAACGCGGTTACCAAAGTGCTTGAAACGTTTTAAGTCTCTAGTTCTCACCTAATTACTTTCACCTATAATTTGTTAACAAACTCTCAAAGTGGTTCGTGTTAGTTTGGCCTAGATTTTAGCTGCGGCTAGGCTTTTAGGTGATCGATTCTTTTGGAAAAAATTTTTGGTGCAATATCAATAGGGAAATTTGGCAGGGGATTGATTTACGCAAGGTTAGAGCGTTTGAGGGTTTACTCGTATATTCACTATGTAAGTTTAGTGTTGGTTGTGAGAAATGTTTTTTATGAACGTATATTTTTTAATTTCACGCTTATAGCGGGGTATGCAGAGTGGACCTAGTATTAAGACTAGGTCCTGAGAGTAACTCAACATCGCGATTTATTTACCAGAACGGAGAAATATTTATAATTCAGTTATCTGATTCATTTACACATTCATCCAATCCCACTCGGAGGAAGGATTTTTAAAATATTTATATATCTTTGCTCTGGTAACGAGGCAAAGCGAGACGTTGAATTCTGCCCTTCAACACTTAATGCCTCGAGATTTCGGCGGAAAATGGAGAGCGGAAGAGTCTTAACGGGAACGGAGTGCCTTAACACTAGGTTCCCAACCAATTACGAGCGGGATACAGCGTAAAGCTAAAAAAAATGTTGCATTATAAATCCCTATTAAAACTCCACAAACAAGTAAAACTTAAAGCTATTCTCTTTTGTGTATAATATACTAGACTAAAACTTATAGAAGACTTGCTGAAAGCCTAGAAAATATTACACAAAGTGCTTAAGTACTGAGGCCACGAGATCATTTCAGTGTTCATTATTCGTAAATACCCTCATTTAGTTGAAAGAGTAGTGTTAAAGAGGAAAGTTGTAATCCCAAGAAACATATTGCAAAGTTTAATAGGTCGCCTTTTGCCGCCTCGTTGCGGTAAATACCTTCTATGATATCATTTTAGTGGTTTATTATTTGAGAAATATGCTTTTTTTTGTACCTGAATAGTATATCTAATGTTGTTTTTTTTTTATATTTGTACATTTATTTTCTATTTTCTTTTCGTGCCAAATTTATTTATATATTATAAAGTTGAAGAGTTAGTTTGGTTCAACGCAACACATTAATCTCAGGAACTATTGGTTAGTAGTCGAAAAATATTTTTATGTAAAATAGTCGATTTGTCGAGATAGACTATAGGACTTTTTACAGTAATATTAGTACAGTGTTATCTGTATAATCTTCCATTATTTAAAAAATCTAAATTGAGACGTGAGTTTTAGGTTTTTTTTTATTTTTTGTTCAAAATATGTATTTTCCTATACACTTAAGATCCACCATTCATATCATCGAAATACTACTTAGTATTACAATAGTTATTCGTGTGTACATATAAATACGAACTCAGATTCTAGGAAAAAATAACCTAATATTTATGTTATCGATCACATAGATAGCGCAGCGTCAAGTGACAGTCGGATATAAGACGAGAATTTTGTATATTTTTTTTAGTGTTACTCTGTAATACGCACGTAGTAGGGTAGGGAGATAACCTAGAAAAAAGAAAAAGGGAAGCTAGTGTTCGCGTTCTTACTTTTCGCCGAAATGGGGGTTTGCATGTATGAATGACAGAACTCAACGCCGCGCTTCGCCTCATTTTCAGTGCGAGGAAATAAAAATAACCGTAGATCGTCCGTTCCTTTGAGTGGGAATTGAATCTACAACCGGCGCGTTTACCGACAGATATTTGGATTCCAGCAAGTGGTACTTAAGCAACAATTTTAATAATTATAAAACCATTTTTGTACGTAACCCTAAAACTCCGTTTTCACGTAACACTCTACGATACAATAGCACTCAGACAGTTCTTAGTATCGTTGGTAAATATTTAGTTCGGTAGATTGCAAATTTATATAGGCTCTGCAAAGGAAACCTGAAGGTATACGAAATTCGTTGAATTGGTCTTTCTCATTCGTATCAGATAATGATATGGGTGTTTTTTTATTTTGGTTTTAGTACAAAGCTTTGTGTTGATGATCGCTTTGTGCCACACTAATGGTGTCTTTTTGGATCTGAGCGTATAGGCTGTGTGTGAGTTCTAATTTAATTTGGGGGAAAAATTATTTAATAGTTTCCCAATCTTATTAGGCTTTCTATCAGATTGAAAGACTCTTAAGTGATGGAAAATTGAAAAGGGCTCTGCCTTAACAAAAATGTATTTGATAGCGTTAATGTATAAGTTCTTAATTTTTTCACACTGTTTGTCCCGCGTTTTATTATGGTGGGTAAAGGCCAGAAATGGATATAGAATCAAAACATACCGTTCCTCACTCTTCACTAAAATAATGCTTATGTGAGTGGCAAAACTCAACGACGCGCTTTGTCTTGGAATGAAGAAACAACATTATTATTTCCCCGAGTGAGAATCGAACCAACAACCGTCCCGTTTACACTCACCACTGCACCACGGTGGACTTGTGAATGTGTAAATAATTCATATATATTTTTTTAGATTACATTCAGATCAGTCAAAATATCAGACAGCAAGGAAGGCACAGATGAGTTCGTCTACAACGCGAGGATTTGGATGAAAGACAAGATGTCTATCGCCGCGGTGAAGGAAGGCAACGACAAACTTGTCGGCGTCCTTATTATGAGAATACAGGAAAAAAGTATGTATGTACATATATTATACTAACATTTCACTGCTCAGCTGCTTTAGTTTTATGTTAAAACTAGCGCGCGGCTTCGCCCGTTTAAACTCATTGTTATCTTCTATCATGTTAAATTAGACAAAATTTAAAATTAAATCAGCTTCATGCTGTTCCCCGCACGCAGCACGCCTAGTGTTAAGACACTCCGTTCTTCACTTTCCGCCGAATCCGTGTCCAAGCTTTGCGTGTTGAGTGGCGGAACTAAACTCGATCGGAATCGAACCCACAACCAGGCGATTTTACAGCACACTGTGCGCTCCTGCGCCATGACTGGATTACTTAACACTTTCCTATAATTATAATTGGAAAAAAATATGTCGTTAGAAAAACAAAGTGTTTCGAGTCTTATAGCATTTCATACATATTGTAAAAGGACTCAATCTGAACGAGAATATATTTTTCTCCCATATTCAGTGTTCTCGACCCGATGTTATATGTATGTCTGTCGATTTTTCGGTTAGCCTTAATGGAATTTGTATTACTTCTTTATACAAGGCCATTGCAAGAGCTGTAATGATTTTTTTTATTATTGCTTATTGCTTTAATTATTATTATTTTTAAATTATTTAATAATCAACTAAAAAAATCACTTTGCTTTGTTTTTTTCTTTTTGAAGTGTGAATTAACACGTTTAAAATGTAAAAAATATTGAGTTAATAGCCATAACAGAAATTTGTGAAAAACTCCCTACAGAGATGATAACAACAAAATAAGTTGTAACAAGTATATAAGAATTTCGACGTAGCTTTATGAAGCTAAGGTATGGCTTAGTGGTCAGAGCGCTTGGACGTCTTCCTAGAGGCGCCTCTTCAAATCCTGCTACTTAAAATCTCTATACGTTTCGTAAATAAGAATTTTACTTCATTTCCTCTTTTTCCTCCACGTTAAATAAATTATGTAAACGTCTTTCCTTCTACGTAAGGTATTTCCTTCCAAAAAAATATACCTACAAATAAGTATGTTAAACCGCAACTATTCAGAATCTATTTGCGTATCAATTGTATAGGTTTCGATACTCGATGCTCGACGTAACGTAGCATTAAGGGCGGGCTCCTTGACTGCTTTGGGCCTAAATTTTTACAGCTTTCGTAAAGGAAATTTCGATTCAGCCTTAGGATTTAGCATTTGGTTTAATATATGAATTGTAGACTTGAAAAGCTTAGAATTTGAACAACAATGTGGTTAAGCAAGAACAAATCGAATCATCAGCGTTGAGTGCTACTCAACACGCAATGCCATCAAGAATTCAGTATAAATTTGGGTACAGAATGGGAACAGAGTGCCATAACTGCTTGATATTATGTTTAACATCTTTGCTTAGATTAATTGGTATACTATTATTGGTATACTTTGTGGTAGAAAAATTTCACTTGCTTGAGTGGGGATCGAACCCCACGACTGGCTTCGAAGAAGAAATGAAAACACTAAATATTTCTCGAGTGGGAGTCAGGTTGTTTCTCTGCGCCAACACTGGCCAAAAATTACACAATTTTCTTATAACGCTATACTTCTATAACTTGCGCACACCAATTTGAACATAAATTGGATTCGAAGTATCCCATCGGGGTAGATCTGTATTACGGGAAGTTGTTAGGAGTAGGCAGAGAGAAAGGTACGAGTAGCTCCGTAAGTCATGATATTGTTACTGTTACGCTCGTAAAGGGGATTACCAAATATAGGTATGGGTATATCTAGAAAAGCCCTTTTTTTCAGCTCCTCGCTGTATTCCACTTGCAGAAGGCCAAATTAGGTGATATTGCGTGTTAAGTGGCGTAACTCAACACCGCGTTTCGTCGTGTTGCTGGAGCGAGGGAATGAAGATAATGCATTCCTTCGAGTGTGGGTTCATAATTAGAGCAACAGAGTTACGTATACATTAGTATACGAAGAGAATGTAAAAAATCTCTATATTTTGTCACTTAGCTAAGAGACATTCTAAAGTAAGCTGAGTGTGATCAGATTTAAACCAAAATTCCACAACAGAATATACTCGTATGTATATATGTACCTACATATATTGGAAGCAAATATTATTTGATATTTCAATAGAAATGTATATTTCAGATGCCTTTTCGAGAACATTCAGCCGTGTCAAGCTAACGTACAACCCTCAATACACAACTGTGATGACGTTTTACAAGGATATTGAAAATCCAGTTGATTTATATGAAAAGCTTGGCATAAGGAAATTCTTTAAAATATACGTTTTAGCGTTAAAACCAAGATATCGGCATAGAGGTAAGTATATATTTTTTGCATCTAAGCATTCCTGAGATATACAGGATAGACAGAGAGAACCTGGGAACCTAACGTTAAAACACACCGTTCCCATTAAGCCACTTCCGTTCTCCATTGCGTGTTGAGGAAACGCAAATTTTAAATATTTCACTCTCTTTGCCTACTCTGCCATGTGAAGAATACGGCGTAAAGCTAAAAAAAACAATTTATTAAAAACCCATTTATTTGTTTTATCAGGTATAGCTAAAGAGTTACTCAAAGCGGCCATATCGTTAAGCGCAAACGCGAACGTGCCAGCCGTAACTGGTATCTTCACAACCAGTCGAGGCCAACAGATAGCTGAGGAGTTGGGTTTTGAAAAGTATCACGAACTGTATTACATAAAGTACATTATTGATGATGAGGTAAGCTTTAAATAAAGTAAGATTAAATTTGTATTATAATATATTGTAGGCGTCGTGGCGCAGTTTAGCTCGTTTCTCACTTGGACCAATTTAATATTTTTTTTCATATCTTCGTCTTGGTGACAAGACAAAAGCGCGTTGGAAAAAAATCGTTGAATTCGTTGGAAAGTGGGAACCGAAAGTACCTTAATGGGAACAGAGTGTTTTAATAGCAGTTTCCCAAATAGCCTTTGCCGGCCCCGCTAAAAAAACATTCTCAAGAGTGGGAATTGAACCTACTACTACTATATTACTATGGATTTCCATTTTTTTCTAATAAACAGATAGTGTTCTTTGACACTGGCATGGGCAACTACGGCGCGGCTCTGATGGCGCTTCGCATAGAGAGTGTGGAGGAACCGCAGGAGCTGGACACGCATACGTCGCGATTCACTTTGCCGTCTTCAGAGGAAGTTAATGCTTCTGATGATTGATGGTTTATCTATTTTTATTATATAATTTTTTCTTGTTTTATATATTTTGATTGTTTAATTGTTTTTTTTTTGTAATATAACTAATATTCTGTGAATCCATCGCTTTATGCTGTATCTAGTAGATGCAGGCAGAATGACCGACGAATGAAGAAACTCTCAAAACACTTCATTTCCAACTTTCGACCTAATTTACAATTTTATGGATAATGCATGGTCACTATAGCGAAGAAATAAAAATATATATTTTTCATCTTCATTAGACATTTTGCGTTTGAAATGAAAGGTGCACAATGTAGTGTCTAAACTCTAAATACAACGCTTACTCTTCTGCAGGAGATCCGTAACATAATAGCAGTAAAGTACATCTGGCCACAGCATCTCAAACTTGCCAACAAAACTCGTCAGTTATCATCTTATCAATACAACTGATGGACACGACTTTGTTACAACTTTATAACGAGATCCTTAGTGATGGCGGAAAAAATAAACTTATTTAATTTAACTTTTCCACAAATATTGCGATAGTATCTCGATCTCATTAAAATTGGCAAGTTGAAACAAACGGCCAGCATCGATATTGGGTGGTTTGATAGCCACTTTTATCCGCAAACTTTGCTCATTATGTCTTACCTGTTTAATTTAATAGCCTGTTATGTTTTTTTATGTATTTTGATTAGGAACATGATGGTACAGTGGTGTATATGCTTTTCAGCTTTCATACTGTATTCCGTTTATACCAGGGTATGTAGAGGGAACCTTGTGTTAATTCACTAATATTAATGTGTGTTAAATTTGAATAAAAAGCCATACATCAAACGATTCATTAGAAGCCAGTGCAGTTTTTCCATTCTCATCCTGGTAACCCTTTAATAATTACATAAGTACTAAAAAAAGTAAAGGCGTACACAAAATGATTATATTGAGCGGAAAGTACACGAGAGTGTCTTAACTCTCTTTCTCTCAAGCTTTCTTCGGTATAGGTAAGTAATAAAAAAAAACGCACATTTTCGTATTTAAAATGTATACTCGTATATTTTCCAATTTCTTTTTAATATTTGGAGAATCGTATCGACAATTCAATTTATTTCTCAAGTAAATACCAGTCATAATTTGATGCAACCTTAATCAATGTTCTCTTTAATGAAATCGAAAGGGACGGAAGTATACAATATGTATAAGTGTGAGGAGGACGAACGGCAAGCTTAATCAAAAACAATCCATTCCAATAATATTAATTATCTAGAAGACGAGGTTTGCTCTCTAACGTTGATGTAAGAAATTGATAATTGATATGATTAGATTTTTCTTTCAATATTATTTTTTCTTGCATTTTGACTGTAAGCGTGACGGTTGTAGGTTCAATTCCCTCTAGGGGGAACGAGCTATTTACATTTCTTCGTTTCACCATTATGGCATGAAGTTTTTTTTTTCATTCTTTTTCAAATTTATTGATGCAATGAAATTATTTAACCTTTAACATTTTATGTATATATTTTGTGTAGGTATCATACACTCCATAAAATATCTATATAAAAAGTTAATCTAAGAAATATATTGAAAAGTCAATGAAGCTGAAATAAATCTAGATAGTTCTTTTTGACTGTTTTCTTCGGTCTAGACTAGTTTTTCTAAAGCTCTTCCTGTTAAATAAAACAAATTGAAACTGCTTTTGCATGCATTTGCAATTTCTTTATTTTATGGCTGTAAGTTTACGTTTATTGAAGACTGATTTAGACTACTGATATGAATTCCGGTCAAGTGTGAGTCGGATTCCCCTCCTCGGGCTTCCTACCAATTTCAGGATTATGGGTCAGCGGATACAACTTATAAAGTTGACAAACTTAAGTATGCATGAGTGCATACGTCCGTAGGCACTCATTTTGTATAATTGATATGTCACGCCGTCCTCCGCTGTCAGTCAACCTTTCAAATAATGTTAATTGACTAGCAGAGTTTAACGCCGCCCTTTTAGCAAATAAATTCATCCTAGCACATATACACATTCCTCCGAATGGGAATCGAACACACAATCCTCAAATTCCAAACAGTTCCCGATCACACCACACCAAAGAACATTAATTATACATGATAATTACAATTAAGTTTAATCTTATCCATTAATTAGTAGCTTAACGTTGCAAATGAATATCTCATTTATGTAAATTAATTGAGTTTCGTTTCGGCTGAAAATGTCGGCCACTAAGGCGAAGATTTGCTAAAGATCAAAATTATGGGAATGAAATTATGATGCTTCCTATTTATAGACTATATTGTGTTATGATTGACTTACTTTGAGGCTGTACTCTTGGTTTGAGGCTGTTATGGTGTAGTAGCAGCGTTTGGCTGTAAGCGCGACGGTTGTGGGTTCGGTTTTCATTTCCTAGGGTCTAGTAAAAAGACAAAACGAGGCGTGGAGTTCCGACAATCCACACAAAGTAGGGAACAGAGTGTCTAAGCACTAGGCTCTCTCTGCCTCTGTTACTTCCGTGATTCAGCGTGAAGCTGTTATATTAGATTTTACCATTTTGTCTCGAAATAATAAATTTTCTATGAAAGATTTGTATTTATATAGGCGAAATATAGGCTGTATAAAATAAGCCAATTCTCGTATTTGCACGACTCGATGACAGCGGGGTATTTGGCAATGGCTTTATAACGTTTTGGACATACCCTCCGGTACAAGAGAACCAATAGCGATGATCACAAAGCACTTTAATAGAGAATAAAATTCAATTTAGGAGTTATCAAAAACAAAGCATTCGAATGCTGTTGAGAGAGTTTATTAGGTATATTCAAAAGAGCAATTAAATTTCTTTAATAAGTATTGTTCGCGACAGCTCGACGCGAAGCATCGGTCGCGGACTTGTAACGA
>JAEBDU010010002.1:0-12938 GCA_016802625.1 Heliconius numata | reverse complement strand
TGACGTTTCTTGCTTTTATTTCGTTATTGTTTTTTTTTGTAATTTGTTTGTTTTTACAAGATTTAATATATACAATACTTCTTAAAAAAATATATTATTTAATATTTATCATTCCAGATATCAAAATTGTGTTAGATCTTGTACCTAATCACACATCAAATGAAAGTGTTTGGTTTCAAGAAGCTTTGAATGGAAATGAAAAATATATTGATTACTTTGTATGGGAAGACGGTATCGTAGACGAGAATGGTAACAAACAGCCGCCAAATAACTGGGTAATAATTTTTAAATTATTTAATTAAATTTTTAGTTATTAAAGCTTGAGGACGACGACTAGTCTCTCGACTAATCTCACGATATATTTTCTCGCCTTGTGTGACAACCTGACAATAGTTACATAACGACTCCAAATAACAGAAAACGTAGACGATGATTACTTTTAAGATATATCTTAAGATTATCCATAGCCTTTCCGTAAAATACGGAAGGCACGTATAGAGGAAATAAAGACACCTTATACATTACTATCAGTTCAGCAGTTTCGATATTATGGCATATTTCAAGGTTTCAGTTTAACTGAGATGATTTATCTATAGTGTAATCTATAATGTAATTTTGTTTTCAATATAAAAATTAATCTAAATATTGAATTTATATTATGTATGTTTAAATAAATTCGGTTACAAAAGTTCTTTAAATGAATGAAAATGATTCGCAAATATTGCAAGTTTTTATCAAAAATATCTGCAAAGCCTTTTGTTTCATTTCTATACATTTGTGAGGATTAACTAAAAATAAATTGAATATCAATGTGCCATATTCGTTATTATATTAAAAAGTATTTTTACAGCGAAGCCATTTTCGAGGTAGCGCCTGGGAGTACAGAGAGGAAGTTGGTAAATACTATTTGCATCAATTTGTTGTCGGTCAGCCTGATTTAAACTATCGCAATCCCGACGTCGTTGATGAAATGAAAGTGAGTGTTATTAACTTATTAATTATATATTTGTATTAATGATTTTTTTTCACGCTGTATCCCGCTTATATTGGGGTGGGCCGAGGGAACCTAGTGTGAAGAATCTCAGTTTCTTCCTATCCGCTGAATTTTCGAGCCATTGTGTGTTGAGTGGCACAATTCAACGCCCAGCAGTGCTTTTTCTTGCTACCAGAGCAAAGAAATGAAAATATTAATAAATTTCCTCGAGTGGGAATCGAACCCGCAAACATCGTGCTTACAGTCACACGCTTGATCCACGACAATTAATGTTTGTACAAAATCAAAATTGTTACAGTATTTTCTTTTTAACAAATTATGATCTTTAATTGGCATAATTTTAAACGCAGGATATAATACGATTTTGGCTTGGCAAAGGCGTGGCCGGATTTAGGGTTGATGCTGTCAACTGTTTGTTCGAAGTAGACAAAACGATTTTTGGTGGCGAATATCCTGACGAGCCGTTCTCTGGAAGAACTGATGTAGATGCTGAATCACATGATTACTTAGCTCATATCTATACTAAAGACCAAAACGAAACTTACTATATGGTTTATGAATGGAGAGATGTATTTGATGAATATGCAGCAAAAGATGGTTTATCCAGGGTAATGATGACAGAAGTATACGCGTCGATACAGGATGTTGTCAAGTATTTCGGACAAGGTGGCAGAAAGGGTGCTCAAATGCCATTCAATTTTGATTTAATTACGGATGTGGACGCGTCGTCTAGTGCAGCTGATATAAAGAGAGCTGTTGATAAATTTTTAACGTATAAGCCTTTAGACAAAGATTCTAATTGGGTGGTAAGTTACTTTTAAAGTTGCTTTCCTTTAATAAAAAATATTGTTTTTTTTAATTATTATATTATATTTATTTATTATTATATATTCATTGAGAATCAATAAAAAAATCAGAACCTCTGTAATAACAACCTTAGTTACAAATAAAATTAAAGTTAATAAAAAAAACGTATAATTGTATAATTTTATAATTTTAATTTTCCAGGTTGGTAATCACGATAATAGTAGAATGGCCACACGGTACGGACCTTCGCTAGTCGACGGCATTAATATGATTGTTTTATTATTACCTGGCGTTGGAGTTACGTATATGGTAGGATCATAAAACTTTTTACTTAATTACATTTGATGCTATAAATAGAAATGCATTATGAAAGTGCTTAGCTTAGTTCATATATTACTGGACGATCACAAAGAGGCGCGGGTTCAAGTCCCGGTGCAGGAAATATTTTTTTTATTTCCTTGGTATGCCATGGAAATAAAAACTCTTTAAATTTGTAAGAAAGTCTACCAATATTTTTTTCTTTTAGGGTGAGGAGTTAGGAATGGTCGATGGATTTGTGAGCTGGGAGGATACTGTGGATCCATCAGGATGTAACACAAACGATCCTATTAATTATGCTAAGTCATCAAGAGATCCTGAACGTACTCCTTTCCAATGGAATTCGGAAAAAAATGCAGGTAATAATACATAAATGTTAAGATTTTAGTATTAAATTTGGAAGTTTTATTGAACATGTTTCATAGAAATATTTGTAACTCTTTAGTAAATAACATCCATACATAGGAAAAATGACTAATTTATGGACAAAATACTTTACATTCTTATTCACACAACTAAGCAATAGAATTCATTGCCAGTGTTTGTATTTCCTAAGTCATACAATTTTGGGGTCTTCAAAACGAGAGGTTTCACTAATAATAATAAATAATACATTTTAATATACAAAATTTAAATAATATTGGTAGTAAAATCAACCTAACAAGTTATTCGCATTTTCATTTAACTAGCTTTTGTCAACAAATTCTGATGCCATATATTTGATTTTAGTAAAGCACTTTAGCAATTTTCATAGTTGGTCATCCGTAAAAAATAAACTTGGCAATGTTTCAAGGATAGCCTCATGTGCTTTAAAATATCTGCCAGAAAATCTAGATTAAAAATGATTATTTAATAGTAGTAAACTCCTTAGTGCAAGGATAAAATTTCAAAAACATTTAACTGATTATTTAAGGTACTTGGAATATAAAAAGTTGGCTACTCCTTGCGGCTTCGCCCGCTTTTACTACTGGATTATTCATATAATGTATGTTTGCAAAGCACTTAAGATAATGTGAAAATTAATTAAACTCTAATGCAACCCGCATTTTCGTTGTTTCAATAAGGATTTTCCAATTGTTTTACACAGCAAGGATTTTTTAGTAGGTACCGTAATTTTAAATATGTGCTACTAATCTTTTCAAGTACTTATTAAAATATTTTAAAAAGACTATTTTTAGATAGTTAAATGACTATTTTTAAACGGAAGAAATTGTAACCAAAAGCCTACCTACTAATAACTACTACAAAAAATATGAAACCAAATATATCGCGCTGAAATAATACATTCAACTCCAATTATCCAATACGTGCAAACGCATCTAAATCTTCGTTGCTATGCCTCTATAGCGGGCGGCTTTTTTTTCGAGCTTGTGGTTAATGCCGAAGAGGGTATTCTGTCCCTGATGAAAAGCAAGCACTACGTGGCTGCCTGTGAGGAAAATTAAATAGAATGCATTGGCCGGGAATCGAACCCGGGCCCGCGTGGCAGGCGAGCATTCTACCACTGAACCACCGATGACTGCTCATGACGCGCTTGTATAAGCAAAACGTCGCGGGGCGCGTTTCGCAGCAAGGATGTTTTGATATTGTAACAACTTCTAAAGTACTTATTAAAATGAAAAAACAGTAAAAGACAGTTTTGATCTACATTAAATGGCCAACGTAACTAATGTACTTATTTATATGCTGAGAGTAAGGGATAAGTGAAACTTGAGTAACATACAGCTGATGTGTAAACGGCGGGATGTGTCAACAATTAAATGCGTTTTTCTCTAATACGCAATTCGAAATAGTGTAAAAAGCAAATTTTATCTTCGTTTAACGTAGAAAATTAATAAAGTATTTTAAAGGATAAGGATTAATACCATTATGGAAAAATATCCCTCACAATAAAAAATATATTGAAATTACTATTTTTGGACAGAAATATGATCACTACACGTTATTCTTAAAAGATAAAAATATGCTTTTGCGGACTTTTTTGTAGATCTTATTAAGAGGAACAATACTTCAGTACATTATTTTCATGTAGTACTTACCATTAAAGCAGCGCATGCGCGAAAGTATCTCAACGGGTAGGACTTTAGACACATTTATCGTATTTATGTTAATTTACATAAGAATGTACAAATAATAAACTATATATAAACCTTCCCTGAGAAATACTCGACCTAATGGTGAAAACCGCATAAAAATCCGTTGGGTGGTTTAGAAGAAGAAGAGTTAGAAAGTTCAGACAGACACGAAAAGCGACTTTGTTTTATAAGATATAGGATTTAATATTTTACCCATTTTTTATATCCATAAAGCTTGGTGGAATTGATCTCAAATATTGTATTGTTTTCTCTTATGTTTTCAGGTTTTTCTACAGCTAACAAAACCTGGCTACCAGTCGCAGACGGCTATGAGTCACTTAATGTAGAAGTCCAAAGAGCAGCCAAAAGGTCTCATTTGAAAGTATATCAAGCTTTAGCCGATCTACGACAGGAAAAGGTGTTTAGATATGGAAGATACGACTCCTTGGCAATTAACAACGACATTTTTGCTTTTAGAAGGTAATTTTGATAGGTTTCTCTCTTTTCTCTATCTCTCTCTCTTAGTAAAGTTTTAAACCTCTGAGTTTATCGAATACATACAGTCTTTACAGACTGCATATATTCGATACAATATAAAAAATATTTATTTCTTTTTAACAATGCTGGAATATAATGCTGATTTTCAACAAATTCTGTGTATATTCTATTAAATATATTTAATAGATTCGGCTAAGAATTAACTCAATTAAGGAGACATTTTATTTTTAGTATGTCCTTCTGCCCAAAATAAGTAGATGTGACCGATGAAGATAATAGTTACTTTATTATATTACTTAAAGAAAAAGATAATAAGTATTGGTATAGCATTTACTGACAAAATATTATTTTACTTAAACAGTATAAGGCTTTTAATGTCCAATATTGATATTTGAGTTTGACCCTCGTTACGACAAGACAAACAATGGAAATTCTTAAATAAATACAACTAGCGGAGAAAAGAACATTTATCAAGTAATGTTGTCGTATCGTTTTTCTTTTAGTCAATTTTAAGTGAGAAAAATAATGACCGTTGGGACGGAGTACAGATGTTTCTGTTTAAGCACGGAAGTTATAGATTCAGCATATTTATAACAATAATAGTTTGGAATATACAGTTCTGTGGCATAGCGTTTGACTGTACATAGGAAGGTTGTGGGTTCAATTCCCGCTTGGGAAGGAATCGATTGTCTTTTTTTTTTCAAATTAGATAGGAGGTGGAAAACCGAACCAAAGAGGTTTTGACTCTAGATTTTCCGATGGAGCATCATTTTATGCAGACTGGAAACCACCCAATTGACTGTTACTTAATTTATTATTAATATTTATATATTTATTGTTTAGATGGTACAAAGGAGAGACTTATTTAGTACTAATTAACATGCGAGACGAGGAGCACGTCGTGGATTTGACGTATTTTGAGAATGTAAGCGATGACGACAACGCCAGAGTCGTTATAAGAAGCATTCAATCTCCTAAGCGCGAAGGGTGAATAATATATGATTAATATGCTTGTCTCATATCGTGGCTTCATTTACATATTTAGTTTATTAAAATATTTATAATGTTTTATTAATTGAAATTTTGAATAACTAACTCTAATTAACATATAAATAATGTATTCGCTTGGATAGACAAAAAGCAAAATGAGCGGATAGTTTGGGAATGTAGTGCCGTAACATTATGTTCTCTGCATCTATGTACAATTATTTATTTTTAAATTTATCAAAGTTAAAAATATTTATTTAAAAAATTAAAGAAGTAATCTTTTTAAATTTATTAACTTAAGTTTATTCAATTTATTTTCAGTGATATACATGACGTATCGGAACTCCCTGTAGCGGGATTCGAAGGTGTTGTGCTCAAACTAATATAGACTGATGGCAATTTTTAAACTTATATTATTAAAATATTTTGGCAATTAAATGGTTTATTTTATTTAGAATATTTTATAGCATGCGCAAATGCAATATATTATTGCAATCGCCGTAGATCGCATCAATGCTCACCAGACTTGATGCGGTCAAACGCTAACCTATTCAATATAAATATATATATATTAATAAAAAAAAACAAGAATAAAAAAACATAATAATTTTCCTTAAACCAGTACAATATGCAAAGTTACAATAGTTTTGTCTTATTAATACTTTATATTAAAAATAAAATATTGAACAAAGTGTAGCCTACATTAAATGTTTTTAAAGAGAAAAATTTCCAGCATTCACCGACCGTTATTTTAATATAAAAGAAATTGTCTCCTTTTAAATTAAACAAATATTTTGTAATAATGAAAGAACTATTTCTCAAATACTTGATAGCTTAATAGATATTAAATTATACAACTGTACAAATTTTTATTTACATACATGTATGTTTGCACGTAAATACAAATATATATTTAAAATGTATTTTGCTACGTCTAGATGTATTAGTAATTCACAGACACACAAGGCCCTACTCCCAGCTTCTCATCCTGCTATGCGATGGGAACCCGCACGGTGAAACTATGGAACGCTAGTTAGTTTCTGTCTTAGTGAAATCAAAATTTCTACACTGGAAATAAACAATTGAATTCATAATACTTTTAAGTAACCATCACAATATCGACATTTTTATGTCTGTCTGTTTATATTATCTTAACATGAATTAAAACTGTAACTCAGGGCTGTCTGTACATAGAAGATATATGAGAAAATCTATGACTTGAAGTATATGCGTACATATAAACGGGCGGAAAATATGCGGTGTACAACGTTGAAATTATTTTAATAAGAGAGAAAATTACTAAGAGAGGATTTCTCGAATTTCCTATGGCAACGGGAAAAAAACGAGGGTCTACGTTTTGTAGTTCATGCTTTAGAAGTTAGGGGATGCTTACAACAAACTATATATTTTATAAACTACTAATTTTTAAAAAATCTTTCATAATCATATCAATAGTTACTAAAAACTTATATTCACGATTTTTCGCCCAAAATCGATGGTTCAGAATTCACTAATCCCTTTATCAAATTCCGTATAGTTATCTCGATCTTTAGATACTGTTTAGTATAAAAGATTCTAGCACATATCATCACTGGTCCAGTAGGCACTATGAGGTACGTATATTTGTCCTTAAGTACCTATACAAATAAAGGCATTTTTCTTATGTATAAATAATAAATATTTTAATTTTATTATATTATATTCAATAATTACATACGCAAAACGAGAATCACGTATTTTAATAAATTTCAAACTTTATTCTAGATTAAATAATTTAATTGTGCTACCTCTTCTAATTGCTGTTTCTTTTGCAAATGAAGCAAAAGAATTAGAATGGTGGGAGACTACCGTCTTCTATCAGATTTACCCAAGATCTTTTATGGATAGTGATGGAGATGGAATCGGTGATTTGAAAGGTAGATATATGTTATTATTAATTCAACTGGAGCTCTATTTTTATTTGTCGATGTATCTTTTAAACTTTTTCCGCGACTGGTCATATTTCATTTTCTGAATAAGAGGCAAGATCGACCAAATTTTGCAATTGGCCTACTAAAACAACGAATTCCATATAAATTTTAAAGAATGCTTTAATAAGATTAGAATCCTTAAATATCAATTCTATTTATGTGTATCTTTTGTAGGAATTACTTCTAAATTAGAATATTTGAAGGAATTGGGTGTTGGAGCAACATGGTTGTCACCTATGTTCCAATCACCTATGTATGATTTTGGATATGATATCGCAGACTTTTACAGTGTTCATGACGAGTATGGAACTATGGAAGATTTTGAAAACTTAATAGCTAAAGCTAATGAGTTAGGTCAGTATCACGCCATATAAGTGTATTCTTTTTATATCACAAAATAAAAAAATATGTTTTCAGAGGATATTAAATATAATGCTATTTTTGTTTAAAGATATAAAAATTGTGCTCGATTTTGTACCCAACCACGGTAGCAATGAAAGTGTTTGGTTCGAAGAAGCATTAAAAGGCGACGAAAAATATTATGATTATTTTGTGTGGGAAGATCCAGTAGAAGATGAAAATGGAAATCTGCTTCCACCGAATAACTGGGTATGTTACTGATACTATAGTAGTTTCATAAGATATTTAAGAGGTGTCTAAAATATATATTTCTCTTCTATAGAATAGCGTTTTCAGAAAGAGTGCTTGGGAATATAGGGAAGAAGTTGGTAAATATTACTTACATCAATTCGTAATTGGACAACCAGACTTCAACTATCGCAACCCAGATGTGGTTGAGGAGATGAAGAACGTTTTACGGTTTTGGTTTGAAAAAGGAGTCGCTGGTTTTCGTGTAGACGCTATAGCTCACTTATTTGAAGTAGACAAAGAAAATTTTGGCGGTAAATATCCAGATGAACCTAGAAATCCCAGTAATGACGATCCCGAAAGCTATGATTATGTAGATCATATATACACTAAAGACCAAGACGAGACTTATGACATGGTATATCAATGGAGAGAAATTTTCGATGAATATTCAGAGAAAGATGGTTTGAAAAGAGTAATGATGACCGAGGTATATGCTAATCCCCAAGTAACTATGCGCTATTTTGGTGATGGTGAACGTGAGGGCTCTCATATGCCTTTTAATTTTGTACTTATTTCTGACGTCAATGGGGCCTCATCAGCTGCGGAAATTAAATATGCTCTTGATAAATTTTTGACTTTTAAGCCAGTAGACAAACTCGCTAACTGGGTGGTAAGTAAAAGTATATAATGTATTTAAAATTTCTTACGATATGAAATTCATAGCATTCATATAATTGTAAAACAATTGTATTCTATTTAAAATGCTTTATTTTAGGCTGGAAACCATGATAATAATCGAGTGGCTTCAAGATTTAGTCCGGAATTAGTTGATGGCTTGAATATGATCGTTCTCCTCCTCCCAGGCATTGCGGTTACGTACATGGTAAACATTAGTTCCTTGATCTATATTCTCTTTTGTGTTAATGTTCAAAATAAAATATTCATATATTAATAATTTATTATTAGGGTGAAGAAATAGGGATGGTGGATGGTTTTGTTAGCTGGGAAGATACAGTCGACCCACAAGGGTGTAATACGGATGATCCCATCAATTATGCATCAGTTTCGCGACATCCTGAACGAACTCCGTTTCAGTGGAGCTCTGAAAACAACGCTGGTAAAATAAAATAAATTAATATTAATAGAAACATCTTAATTATATATTTTATATTTGGCTTGCTTTTGTACGTTCAATATTATTCAGAATGTGAGAATTAACCTTCCTAATATTACTATGTTAAAATTAAAAACGATGTTTTTCTTCTCATATTTAAAAAGATAATATAATTATTGCGTCTTATGTGTTTACTTCATAAGGTCTTTGATTTATCCGTGACCAAGGACTACTGTAAAGTATTCGAAACGTCGCGCCCCAAAGTGTATTTATTCATCTGGTTAAATAGTTTTATTTAAAATATGTGTTTACTTTTTATTCGTTTAAGTATATTTTAATATTTTTTACACCTGTGTCCACTCTTTTAAGACAAAACCTTGGTTGCCTATGTGATATCGCTTTTAGTGATAAAACCGACATTGCAAATTTGTTTATTTATAAATTTATGTAATGAACTGTTATATTTTTTCTTATTTGTGCCGTAAATTATTATATTATTTATATTATTCTTTGATATTGTAGGATTCTCTAGTGGTGATAAAACTTGGCTACCAGTCGCTGAAGGTTACGAAACTTTGAATGTTGAGGTCCAGCGTGCGATTGAAAGATCACATCTAAACGTATACAAGACATTAGTTAAATTAAGAGCAGAGCCTGCTTTCAGACATGGAAGATATGAATCTGTTGCCTTTAACTCTGATGTATTGGCCATTAGGAGGTTTGTGTGGTGTTGAAATAAAGTTATTATAGTTTTTTATATATTTGTGGCCAGTCATGGCGCAGGGGCACAAACGTGCGACTCTAACAATTAATTTCCTGGCTCTGGTAACGATACAAACCGCGGCGTTAAGTTCCGCCGCTCAATGTATCACGAATTCAGCGGAAAGTTGAGAACAGAATTTTCTTAATGGGGAATAGAGTATATTAACACTAGGTTTCCAGGTTCCCTTTGCCTACCGTGCTACGTGCGGGATTCAGCGTGAAACAAAAAAACTATTCTAAATAGTACTATGTTACCATGGCGTCAAATAGTTATCTTATACAAAATAAAAACACAAGTAGGCAACATCTGTAATCTTTTTTAAGCCGATGAGATGCTTGTATCGTGTCCAAATCATTTTGCTATTCATTTCGATACCAACACTTATCTTATTATCAAAACAAGTTAATCTGTTCCTGGAGATATTTCTAAATATATCACTTGTCAGATTATATTGAAATGTCAGCGAGAAGACAGCATTAAGTGTTTGTTCGTTCTCGTAGGTTTTTCAATATGGATTATAAAAGGCTTTAATAAAATTAGTTTTGTTTACGTTTATTAATGTAATTAATTCAAGATTTGTTTTATATTAATATAATAGAGAGTTATAGTATGGAAAGAACATTTGAAAAAATATTGTTTAGTAGGAAAAGCGCGGCGCTTAGTTCCGCCACTCAAAACGTAGTCTCTTGAAAATTGGGTGGAAATGGGGACCAGAGTGTCTTAACATTAGGCTGCTTTTTAACTAGTGCAATTTAAAAATATTTTCTAGATATTATTAATAATATTTTTTTGGAGATCTGCACGAATGATAATTTTATACATGTATAAATTTATTTCTTTACAGGTGGCATGAAGGTGAAATTTACGTAGTCGTTGTTAACTTCAGAGATGAATCCTACAATATCGATCTGAGCTATTTCGAAAACGTATCGGGAGACTTGGAAGTAATTGTTCCCAGTATTCAATCGCCAAAAAATGCTGGGTATGTAAATAATGTATATAAATAAAATATCTTTATATATATACAATATACATTAGATCTACGTATACAATATACATATAAGATATACTATAGGTACTTCTCTACTTTACATTTGCGGTTTTCATTTATAAGATTACATTTTTTATTTATTAAAATAGTATAAATGTAGAGCTCTATAAATTCTTTTAGTGGAAATTTACAACGTTATTCATTTTTTCACAACTTATAGCGGTTAACAGTGTCTTTTGCAAGACAAACATTACATAACGGAGTGTCTTGACACTAGTTCCTTTCTATCTATCCTGTAATAGGCGTAAACCCACAACCAACGATTTCAATAAAATTTGTGTCATTTTCATCCACTATGGTCCATACCAAGTATTTATTACCATTTGTTTCAATACAATTACTAGTGTACTACAATAACCTATTTACTAAGGTTATTAAGTTATTTTCCTCAGGTATGTTAAATCATTAAATCATCCCATTTTGTATGCATAGACTATGTTACGATGCAGGTAACGAAGTTTCCGGTTTTTGCAAAGTCAATATGTGAGCGTTTGTGCATGTATTTTACTTAAAATAAAGAAAAATCTGCTTCATTTTCTAGTATATAGTATAATTATAATTATTCTATACTGTACATAATATTAATATTAATCTTAGTGTAATATGGACTGATTTTTTTTATAGTGTTAAAAATTATAACCCTTGACGACAACGGGTTTATATTTGAAATACAATAGTTAAAATCGCAGTAGCACATTTTCTGACTATAAATATAAATCCTATGAGTCTTGATGGGTAAAAATACAGTCGAATTGATAACCTCCTTTTCTTACAGAAGTCGGTTAAAAAGGTAGAAACTAATATTAGTAGGTTATGTTCAAAATCACATTGACAAAGATATAAAAACCTGAAACATTAAAAAAGCACTCATGGATGTTTTATCTCATATCTAATAATCGCAATCCACTGCATTCATTAAGAAAATATTTAGAAATCTATATTCATAAACCGATTTTGAAAGAAACAGAACAAAACTAAATTTATTTTTATTTATTATTATATTATTTCACTTTTGAAACAGAATATTTCTTAGATAGCCTCGGATTAATCTAAAAATAGGCGTCTACATCATCCTTCGTGTAAATCCCTTCTTATGAGAGATGTATCTATTTTCAGAATATTTATTATTCTACAATACAATATATATTTTTTTGAGCTTTGTAAAATAATCAGTTTCAATCTGTTATTAAACATCCATACCTATATTATAAATTCGAAAATAACTTTGTCTGTCTATCTGTCTTTTACGCGATCAGGGCCAAACCGCTAATTTAATTGTGATAAAATACTCATATAGAAATACTTGAGGGTCTCGGGATGAACATAGGATACTGTTTTTTCTCATATTTGCAATATTTTCGATATATACATATATATTAAAATACTTATTAATTTGACATGTAATTTATTCCGCCATGTTAATAACAACCGTCGCTATGCGACCGATGCTAAGCAACGATTTGCGAAGTTGGTTGTTAGAAAACGTCACCTAATATGAGCTTGCTTAGCGCATCTCTCTATTGAAAACTGAAAATAGTTTCATAAATATATTTAATAAATTTTATTCGTATAGTTCAAGCGGGCGTAGCTACGTTCGGGTCCACTAGTATACATAATATACAGGGTGGAAGAGGTAGCGCTTCTTTTACTGAAACTGCATATAGGGTAAAATATTTCAAACCCAGAATTAAATAAAAAAGTAAAAAAAAAATTTTAGGTTAAACGGTTTTATATTGCAGATAAATGTACTAAAAGCTAAAAAATAATTTC
>JAEBDU010010001.1:0-20808 GCA_016802625.1 Heliconius numata | reverse complement strand
TAATACATATTAATAGTACCACACATAAGATCTAAATAGAAAATGACGATGGTTTATATTGTCATCTAGCGAAAATCCTGTAAGCCATCTAAAATGTATAATATTTTTTCATAATCTTTACTAAGCAAATGAATATAAATCTAAAGTTGATAATGGCACTTATCGCTAATTCTATGTGTACATTTACTTAATTTATAGAGAAAAGTAAATAAATGCGTGCAACAAGTAAAGCTACTGCGTCTTCCTCTCACCGTCTATGTTCTCAACTTTTTTATTAATATCTATTTATATCTCTAGCATTGTGTGTACATTTATATATACATACAATAAATTAATTGTCACAACCTTATTTGCATAGACTATAAGACGTATGTAAATGGAAAATTCCATTTTTATCTTAGTCGCTTAAGTATTTCGAGATATCTTTAACGATGCTTTACACTACCCCTAACTTACTTACATGAAAGTTTCAAGTACCTGTATCTAGTAGTTTTGTGGGTTGTCTATCAGATATCTTAGAAATGGAATAGTTTTATATAGGCAAATATAAGTATTAACAAAAACACAATGAAGTGGGACCTTATAATCATTCCTTGGAATATAAAATTCTATTAATAAATAGAATATTGTGTATTTTCTTCTTTTTTTATCTTTTTGTAGCGTTAAACGTTTAACCTTTTGGTATTATTTAAGTATCTATTAGCACGTCATTAACCGAAACTGTAATAATATTTAATCAAGCACCTGACATTCTATTATCTCACACAGTGTGTTTAGAACTTAATATGTAGACATTGTAATACGGACTAAACTGTTCGAGAATCATTTTAAGAAAGTAAAATCGTTTTCGTAGGGTTTCGTACTACTTTTGCATAATTAACTTAAAACTTGTAACACGATACTCAAAAACTAAGAAAACAAAGCGGTTTGCGCCACATAACACGCAATGCCTCCAGAATTTGGAGGAAAGTGGGGAACGAAGTGTCTTAATACTAGATTCCCTCTGCCTTATCTGATGTGTGCGGGATACAGCGTGAAGGTGATAAAAAAAATTGAATGTAAGTAGTGGCTCTGTTTAAATGAAATTTGTTTAAGCACTATTAGATGAACTTATAGTCTTTTATGACTTCCTTGTTTTTATCACATCGCATAACAAACAAGGGGAATAGATCTAATCTACGAAAGACAACGGAAGCGGAAGATTCCATTTAGTCTGATAATTTTACAGCTCCTAATTGCCACATTTTCAAATCATCACAGTGACGTTTCCTTAACCTAGCGTTAAAGTCCCCCATCAAAACGGTATATTGGGGTTTAGAGATCTTCAATCATCGCCGCCACTCCGTCTGTGTCCTGAGATCGGCGCGTAAGCCTAGAGCGTATGTAGTCACACGACCAACGAATTTTCTCTAACTAATAAAGCTGAAATTAATCAGCCAATATTATTAATTGAAGAAAAAGCTAAATATTAAATATAAATACTACTATCGATGTTTTATCATTCTCAACACTAAAATTATATCGATACTTTTACAAGCGGCTAACGGGTCATAGAGATCTGACAGATTTTTATTTATAAATGTACCATTCAGTGGATTTACCTGCGTTTCAGCCTTTTATAGTGTTTATTCATCAATGTAATGGTACAAAAAAATATCCTATTATTATAATTATAATACTCATAAAGATAAATTACTGTGAACAGTTGGAAGTGGAGGAAGGAGAGTGTTTTCGATTCAGTAACGCACGAGAAACTAGTCATGCTACGCTTATAATATACCCCATGCTACCTACAAAAAGTCGTCAAGTTTGACGAATGCAGTGAACGGGTTAATTAATAAATGTGGTTGTTATACGGGATTGTGGGCGGCAGTGATCACCTGGTGATCCACTCGTTTTTTCCGCCTTGTCTTTTTCCATACAAAAATGTATTATTATTATTTTTTCTATGCTAATTAATTAAAGTGTTGTATAACATTGTAATAACTTTATCCTCTTAACTGAAGAGATAGCATTATACATATAACGTTTGTTTCCACTAACAAAGGACGACGGCAGGCAGATTATATCGCGTGACCCTTGCGGTCGACCCTGCCCTGCCCTATTTACAAGAATGCTCGCTAAATTATAAAAAGTGATCATTACTTCAGTAAAAGGCGCCTTTTAACAGTTAAAGTTTAAGTAGAATAAAATTGATGTTTATTTGTAATAAGTGGTAAAAAATCCTTATTAGCCAAAACGAGAGATCTTTTAAATGTAGGGTAATTGTAATGTTTTTTTTATTTAACAACTATACATTCTACTAAATAAAAAAAAATTTGCAAAATTTGCTCAAATATTTTTAAGTAAGTGTTCCCAAATTGGCACAGCCGTCGAGAACCTCCACACGATCACGAGATAAACTGTCTTGACAGACGGGTAACAACGTAGGCCTACAAGGATTTTGTATTTTTTTTTGTTCTTCTGAGGTATGGAACTCTAAAAATAAGCACGACGTTAAGTTTCACCATTCCAAAGAGAACGGAGTGTTAACACTAAGTTCTCTCCGCCTACTCTGCTATATACGGGATATATGGGATACAGCAATACAATGAAGTCAACATCTTAATTTAATAAAATAATAATTTGTGATTGAAACTCAAAAATGAATTTCAATATATTGACCAAATAAAAAAAGAAAAAACGTTAATATTATTATACTTATATTATACTTTAAACATAAAGGTATTTTGAATTACAAATTCATAAAATTCTAATTCACAGACATTTCAACTTTATTAGAAATATACCGAAATGAAAATTTTATAATTCCCATTGAGTAATATACTTTTATTATAAAGTTTAATACATCAGCAGCCGTGAAACGGTCACGGTCGTCCACTTCTAGATAGCGCTGAACAATGAAACTTCAAGTTGTTGATAAAAGGAAATGAGAGGGAAGTTATAAGTGAAATTTTACCTAAAATTTCAGCTGATATCCCATTTGAATTTATAATTTAGGTACCGTTATATTTTGTACTGCCAGTTTTGGGTTCCAGGAGTTTATTGCTTCGATAGTATAATTTTTCAAGGTCTAAAAAAAATATTTTAACAGTATTGATATTAAAATATATTATATTAAAAATAAATTATTACGTATAATATCGAATATGTGTCCATACTATCTCAAAGTAGAGAGCTAGCTATTAGGAAAGTAAACTAACAGTTAAGAAAATAAATAACTAACTTTCAGATGTTCTTTTAAGTTCTATTGATTGGAAAATATTGTAGGTGTGTATTGTACCAAATTAACAATAAGAATCAATAAAATTTTACATAACTGTTACGGCAGTTTAAAATTAATCATCCTAAAAGAAACTATGTTAAGCTTAAAAAATATTTTTATAAATTATGAGATCTCGCAGACCAGTTTAATTTTTCCCACGTCAGCGCGACAGTACCAGAACAAAGAGAAAATTAAAAATTGTACAACTTGAAACGTCTCTCGTCGTCAGATGGTTTTATTTTTACTGCAATGGACAAAACTAGACAAACTTCACGTTTAAAAAAATAAATTCACGATGTATCCCGCACACAAAAGAGTAGGCAGAGGGAACCTAGTGTTATGACACTTCAGTCCTCAACTTTCCGCCGAATTTTGGATGCATTGTGTATTGAGTGGCGGAACTTAACGCCGCGCTTTGCTTCGACACCAGAGCGAAGAAATGGAAATATAAATTTAAATAAATATTTCATTTCTTCGAGTTGTAATTGAACCCACACTCAGTGGATTCTACAGTCACACTTTGCCCCTGCGACACGACTGGGCTATTTATGTATGTTTAATATCCAAACAAAGGATAAGCCAAACAAAGTCAGTTCGGATATTACTGTCAATATTCCCGCCTTTCACTCGTTTTTCCCTGTTTTTCGTTTGAAATAGGGACGATGTGCGGCGTCAGCTTGTCAGGCTGTCCAAGGTTGACATGATTTAACGACTTCTACCAATCGATAACAGTCTGGACAGCGAGACATAAGTAGGTACCTACATATAATATGATAATACTTAAGTGGCGTTGCTATCTGATTAATTTAAGTAGGAAGTGCTATTAATATTGTTTGATTAAGGAATATTATAATATGGATCGAAATTAATATGACGCATCCGTGATAATAAATATGTTAAATTAAGATTATTTTCCAAGTCACACACATCGCACACGATATTTTTTCATTTTACTTAATAATTATTATTTTTTTTACTTTGTATGTAGCTTTGTGCATATATTTTGTATGTCGTATTCAAATTAGTTGATAATGTCGCGGCTCTCTGCATGGTAGTGAGTAGCCACTCCCTGTACTCGTATTTAAATCAAGCGCGTACGCGTTACGTATTAATATGCAAATCAACGTTTTGCATATTAATACGTAAGTAACTCCAGAACTCAATGGTAAAGCAAACACAAAATTATTATTTTCGTAATAATAATAAGTAAAATTACTCTAATAAACTATACTAGCGGACCCGGACGCGGCTACGCCCGTTTGAACTATATGAATATTTATTAAATATATTTAATTATATTTTTGTTAAAAAAATTTTTTTTGTGTGTCGTAAGGTTGAGTCGGCGCGCGCCATATATGCCTTACGCAAGCTCATTTTGGGTGACGTTTTCTTAAAACAACAAACTTTGCAAGCCGTCGCCCAGCAACGGTCGCGTAGCGACGGTTGTTATTAATATGGCGGAATAAATTGCATGTCGAATTAATTAATATTTTAATATATTGATATATATCTACAATATTACAAATATGAGAAAAAAAGTATCCTATGTTCACCCCGAGACCCTCAAGTATCTCTATATGAGTATTTTTTCACAAGTGAATTAGCGGTTTGGCCCTGATTACGTAAAAGACAGACAAACAGACAGAGTTACTTTCGATTTTATAATATAGGTATGGATAGTGTAATAATTATGTCTCAAGACGCTATCATAGCACAATAAGTACGATGACTATCATCAATCAATCATGACTATATATGAGTCATGAGGTTTATTCGTTTTACATATTTTCGTTGTCTTTTCTTTCATATAAGTATAACAAATATTAATTATATATTATGAGAAATTATCGTAAATCTATCAAAGGTTAGGTTAACTCACAAACTTATATACTCGTATATACATATATATAACGAGAGCTTCCCACTAGAAAAGTGAATTTTATTTCTTCTTCTTCTTTTTACAAACAGACTTATACTTTTGTTTTTTGTTTACGTAACAATACACTTACTAGTCTTATTCATTTCAATACTCCGTGTTCGACTTGTGACATATTGAGGCAGTGTATATATATATATATATATATATATGGAATATATATGGAATAGGCTTGCGTTTGACCGCATCAAGTCTGGTGAGCGTTGATGCGGTCTACGGTGGTGCACGCTTGCCTAGAAGATACCTATTCACTCTATCTTTGAAGACCCCCACATTGTATGTCACAGGAAATACAGATGCCGGCAGTGAGTTCCAATCTCTCGCAGTGCGGATAAAGAATGTAGCCTCTAAGCGTTTCGTTCGTACGGTAGGAATATGGTTGTGGGTTCAATCTCTACTAAATATCTTTTTAACTTCGTACCATACCCTGGATATAGCAGCAGGTCAGCATTCCTATTTCCATCAACACATTTCCGTTCCCCACTTTCTGCCGAATTCGCCTCGCCGCTTTGCCTCGTTACTAGAGCGAGAAAATGAAAATATTAAATATTTTATTTCCCCGAATGGGGATCGAACTCAAAACAAGCACGTTTACAGTCGCAAACTTGTGCCTATGTACTATGATGGCCACATAATCTATTTTGCGGGTTTCGTGTCTCAAAAGGTAAAAACAGAATCTTTATAAGATTACTTGGTGGTCTGTTTGTCTTCTATAAATTGTAATTCCAGTTGACATACAATTGGTGCGTGTAATTGGTACGGAATCCTCGGTGGCAGAGTCCGACTCGCACTTAACCGGTTTTCTATTAAGAATATACTATACGATTGAAACATACATCAATTTGAACCTTGAAATTTAACGACATTGACAACAAAGTATCGACTACGACCTAAACAACTTTATATACGTTCATCTAATCAAACAAAAAGCTGTACATAGCTATGTTTTATGTTCAATGCCGCGATCATGGGGTCGGTGGTGGCAGTGGTGGCGAACCACCAAGCTTGTGCCGACGTGCTTTCTTTCGCTAGGCAAATTACAGAGAAATATTCTTTGTAAGGCAGAATTCGTGTAAAGATTTTATAGGTTAAGACAGTGAAATATCTATGTGTAATATTCTAGTGAAGTGCGATTTTTATAAATTACTTGTGATTTCAACGTTACATTTGCTGATTGAGTTTTTCTGTATACTATAATAATGGGAAAGAAGTCTATACGTATAAGAGTATCTCTTATGGTATAGTTTTGATAGAACTTTTGTAAGAACTAAACATTTTCATATGAAAAATAAAATATATATTTAACAAATTATAAGGAAATATATTATGTCCTTGTTATACTAGATCAAGTCTTTATTACTTTGAACATATCTCGAAGCTTGAAAGCCATATTTTATTAAACATGATTATATTTAAATTATTACTACGAAAATACTTATCATTTGACTTGTCAGGTATTTTTCTTAGTACCTAAATTAATTTAAAATATTCTATAAATAAAAATTATAACCTTTCAATAAATTCATAAAATCTAAATAAAAACAAATTAAATATATTTTTTTACAAATTAAAAAAGTTAGTCAATATAATAAATAAATTAAGTTAATAGCACTCAATTTCAATAATGAAATGCTATTGGTTAAGAGAAAAAAGTTTAACAGCTTCATTATAAGTATAGATTAACCATATTCAAGTTTGCTGGCGTAAGAATTATGGAAGCAGGGTAGTGGAATGCCCAAGTTTTAAAGCGGGGAACTGGGTCAAGTGATTAGAGCGACGACATCTCTTTTATATAACAAATACAATTCATATTAAAAATCCATACATTAATAGAATATGAAGAAAATTGTTTTATATTTTAGTCAAAAAGTTATTGATATACAATATGTTATTTAATATTTTTTGCTTGTGTCTATAGATATACACGTATATCTTAAAATATATAATATTTCTGTAGTACTCTCTTTTTTCTACTTTTAATCATGGAAGAATTTATAGAACAAACCAAAAAATTACGCTTTTCCCGCACATAGCAGTATAGGAAGAAGAAACCTAGTGCTAAGACACACCGTTCTCCAAGCACTGCCCAATTTGGAACTTGTTGAGTGGAGAAACTTAATGCCGATGGTAGTTTAATGTAAATTTAACTAATATCAAAATACAACAACAAAAATAACTATAAATAGACTTTACCAAAACTAGGTTTCAATTATAATGCTAAACAAACATACAAAAAGCTTTGACCTTTTTAATTAAAAATGAAAACAAAATTTAAGTAATATTATACAACGAAAATAGCGTGCCAGAGCTTCCAATACAATGTTAAATCAAATTAGCAATTATTGCTGCGCTCATTTAGCAGCATACGATGTACTCGTTAAGGCTTTAATTAATTCCAACAGATGTACCTACGTGTTATATTAAACATGCTTTATTAAATTTGAGTTTTTGGGTTCACATTATACCTATTAAATGATGCAATGAAATCTCAATATATTGTTGGCTTCACTCTTTTAATTAAAAAAATGTCAAGTACAAATGGAGCTAACCTAGTGAATTCCATATCAATTCTACATTTTTTTGTCATGGTACAAAAGCCTGATGAATGCAGTTTTTATTTAATTTTTAATAACAAGCTTCGTGAATCACTTCAGCTGAACTGTACTGCTGGCTGGCCAGCAAAATACAGAGAAAAAATAAGAAAGATTAAAAAAAACTATTATATATGCCCATCTGTCTTTCCCTGAACATGTATATATTTACAAATTAAGTCCAATAAGTCAAATATGAAATGGTAACATAAAGCAGAGTATACGACCCCAAAGGAGCGCCCTTAGCTTGATTTACGACGAAGGTTTTACCGCACAATTGCGCCCAAATTATTTAGGATCTTTATTTCTTAGAACGAGAATATCTCAACGATATTATTTTATTATGAAATGAAACGTCTCTTGCCAATATACTTAACCTTTATGTATTAATTTATCCCATTTTAATATCCGTACATTTTTTTAAAGAACTTTAATTTTATAGTTTGAAATTTTGCACGGTAAATGAATAATGATAAAACATTGCTGCACTTCTTATCAATGTTAGATGAGAAAAACAAAAATATTTTAAATTGAAACATTGATTGGACCTACGTTTGTAATACTCGTATATATAACCGTACCACGTTGAAGTTAGTCATTCAGTATTTATCATAAATCAATTTTTAAATTTCGAAAAACAATAGAAATCGTGATGAACTACTTGTGTTTTAAATTGTGATAGAAACAAAAAGTGAATAAAGAACCATGTTCAGTAGCGGGGACACACCCTTGATGACACCCGACGGCTACAGCAGCATTTCTCAAGGTAACATTTACTTTTCTTATTGATTTTCGTAGTAAAAAACCTTTAACTATTATATATGAAGTTAATTTGCATCATGTCTATTTTTATTTGACGTTTTATTCTGTGACCCACTGACAAGGAAAAGCAATACGCAATGTCGCGAATTCAGACGGAAAACAGAGAAGGCATTACCTAGACAATAGTCACTAATTTCAATATCCATAAACATAGTGATAAAAGCACATTGTTTTTTTCTTTTGAAGTAGGTACAAGTATATCTCAATACGAGTACCCGCGATATCGGAATTAACCCGGGAAAACGTGCGTTTACCGCGCGTGAGTACTTACCGCCCAGATCGATTTGAAACAAAATAACCAAACATTTTTTTTATTATAATCATTTTTTTACGAACAAAAGGGGTTTTTATTACAATTTATTTGATAAAAAATATAAATACACTAAATAATCGTATAGTTTAAGCGGGTAAAGCCACGAGCAGGCCGCTAGTTCACAAATTAAATTAGTTAGCTAGAATGGAGAGTTACTTTTTCATTAGCCCTTTATAAGACAAAGAGCCAACTCTTAAGTTGTTTCTGGGTCCTAAATCACGGGTAAAACAATGCGCAAGCTTTTTAGGGATCCGTATTTCCAAAGGTAAGAATGAAATCCTTATAGGATAATTTTGTTGTCCGTCTTCCAGTACCACTTAACTCGAGATTACGCTAAGGTATCAGCTGGAATTATTGGAAAAAATCATTATAAATTTATATTTGTAGTTACTTTCATACAAAATAAGTGCATAGGGCAAAATTCATTACCTGAAGGGTTAGATTGGTACAAACGAATAGCTTTGGTCAAGAAATAATTATGGTATATGAGTAAGGACAATGGGGTCAAATCATTGGGTACTTTCTATATAATTATCTTACTTTATTTTGGCGTTTATTTCAATATTTTTTTTCTAACAAAAAATGCTAATATGGTAAATTCTCTGTAACCCGCATATAGCAGGGTAGGCAGAGGAACTCCAGTTTCCGTTTAACACAGACACTGTCGAATATTCAAGACATTATGCGGGGTTGTTTTTATTACAATTACATTTTGTGTTAAGTTTTGCCTAAAATGATCTTAAAATAAAATATTTTAAAGAATATTAAATTAATTTCCCAAAAAAATATTTGCTTATAAATCTATAGATTTGTACACTATTAACGAAAGTATAATTAGAATAAGTAATAAACATGTTAATCAACAACAATGTCGCTGTGTGCTTTATTACTGATGTCCACTGCCGCCGTCCCTTGTGATTGATTGTTTCCAGTGTCGTAGATGAACCTTGATTCGCTAGTAATTATGTTTATAATAAATCTGTTTCATTCTATATTGACTTGTGCTGTAGTGGCGTAGTTGAAAATATGTCAGTTTATGCGATGGTTGCAGGTTCAATTTCGTTCAAGGAACTTTATATTTGAAATGCGTCGTTTTGATTAGCATAATTCAGGGTATATGTAGATGAAAACTAAAATTGAAAAAATAAAATATAATAATCTGTCTTAAATTAAATGGGCACACACAACTAATTCTAAAAGTAGAATTAAAACAAGTAGAAGGCTTATTATTTCTAGGTCATTCAACATTGTCTGTACTCCATCGAGAGGGAACCGAACCTACAAACCGTCACGTTTACAGTCACACGCTTGTACCCCTGCGCCACGAGTGACCTCAACCTTACATATATATTTTATATTTTCTTGAAAATATAAACGTATACATATATTATGTTTGAATAATAGATACATAAACCAGGCAAATTTTCAATTTATAAGACAAGTGAGATCATAATAATTAAAATTATCTCCACACCTAACCCGTAGAACGTTAACAAAAGGCCATCTTAATGGGTTAACCTCATACCATAACCCATTAGATAATAAACTCGTTATTGTGAAGTAAATATTAGCCAGCTTACACGTGCTACGTCGCTACGTGTTAATCAATAAGGGAAGTGAGTAAGCTGCCTGCGCATATGTCCGGTAGCCCCGGCCTTATGTATTACTTATTACTTATGTATATTGTAGCAATTGTTAGCATCTGCCACTTTAATATAGCTTAATATAATTTCTTGAGACCTAAAAAATTTAATTTATTACAAAATAATAATAATTTTGCGAAACTATTAGGTTATAATTAATTAAGTTATACATAGTTAACTACATTCGTTGATGTCCGACTGTCTGTCTGTCAAGACCATTTATCTCAAGATCGCGTAGAGATATCCAGCTGTTTTTAATATCAAATATTTAGATCTATGGTCCTTTAAAGCACAGAAAAAAATTACAAAAAAGATACGAGTATTTATGTGTCGATTCTGCTGCATTTTGTATGCCATTATCCGCGTAATCGAAATCTATAGGATACTTCCCTTGGACCTACAGTTATGAAATTTGGCACGAAGTGAAAACTTACAATATAAATAAAGGAAAAAAAATGAAAAGTGAAAATTTATAGGTATTTCATAGAAAAAAATAATTACAGACTTATATTTGTAGTCTATTAAAAATACAAGATAATATGACGTTTTATAAATTGTACTTCCCGTTGATCTACAATACTGAAATTGGTACAGCATAAACGTGAAAGTAGTGGGTTCGATTCAATACGGGAGAATAAATTACTCGATAAATGGGCGGAAGATGAGGAACGGTGTCTTAACACTAGGTTCTCTCTGCCTTCCTTGCTTTGTGCAGGATAATTAAAAACATATTTGCAAGAAAATTTGCAATAATGTTGTAATTATACAGTAAATTACAGAAGATATATTATGAAACTAACCTGTTTTAAGTTCAGGTAATTCAAGTGAAGTAGACATTGTTGTTTCACAAAGGGTTCTTTGTTTTATTGTACCTTTTGTTTGTGGGGCAGTCGATTTTCTAAACCAAGTCTATTAACGACATAGTAAAGAGGGACAATATTTTAATTCCCCTGCATTAGAAATATAATAAATAGGTTCAATTATTGATAAAATTTATTTTTATTAAGAATTACAATCCTCAATTATTTTGTGGTAGGTGGTTTTTACAAATTTTTACAAACATGGATTAGTGTTGCAGAAGAATGCACACATGCAGAAGCCAATTTTTCCAGCGTTTCACTTTATCCCGTTATGCAGAGTAAGCAAAGAGAATCTAGTGTCAAGACACTCCGTCCTACACTCTCCGCTCGAATTCGAGACAAATCGAGATTTTTTTGCTGGAGCAGGAAAATGGCTCAAAATCATTAATATGTCTAAATTACAAATTAATATTCATTGATTTATTATATATGATAAAAATATCGTATATAATAAATCAATGAATAAAGCAAGTACTTATAAAGTCTCTAGTCAATAAACATAATTACAATTTTCCCTCTTCATTTAGATGTCATTGTTGAAGGAAAAGAATAAATTCCCTCAGGATCAAGTACCTGTGCTGTTTGATCTCAAAGTGTATACGATATTGAGTAGGAAATTTATTATTCCGAACGCAACAAATAACAATTCTTCTTAAACTAATCGTTGTATGTTTTCACCTTTCTTAAAGGAAAAAAGAAAATTATTAATCAGTACATTATCTATATATATAAAAGGACTTGTCCTCACTGACTGAGGTAAGACGCACGCACAGCCGTAACCGCTGATGGTAGAAACGAAAAATTTGGAGAGATGTTTACTTTCGTAATCTGGACATCCACTAAGAAGGGATTTTGAAAAATTTTTACCTTAAAGGGGTGAAATAGGGGATGAAAGTTTGTATAGAAAAAAAATTAAATCGGTACCGATTTTCATAAAATTTGAAATTTAGATTTTTAAAAGTATTTAATTGAACACGTGTTTCATCGTTTTCTAGAATTCACCCCCTAAGGGTGCAAATAAGGGGTTGAAAGTTTGTATGGAAAAATCTTTAAACCGCCACCGATTTTAATAAACTTTTAGATTTACTCTTAAAAATATTTCATTGAACACATGTTTCGTGGTTTATTAGAATTCACCCCAAAATAAGCAAGCGAAGCTGCGCGTCCGCTAGTATATTATAACTCTGCAAGACATGAACAATAATGAACATTTCATATAAATTTTTGATCAGGTTATTTGTTAGGATACCTCAAAAGAAAAAACACGGAAACCATATAGGATCAGTTTGTTGTTTGTCTGTTCGTCTGTCAAGAGTGTTTATGCATCGTTTTTGGTGCTTTCTATATGAAAATCGTGGTATAATCAAAACCTATAGGGTACTTCTCGTTCTACAGTCATGAAAGTTGGCACGACGTGAGAAATTACAATACAAATGGTAGGTATTTTATATTCACACATACTTATAGTTGTAGTTCATTTCATAACCTGAAATAGGTACGGAACCCTCGGTAGGCCAGTCTGACTCGTACTTGGTCGATTTCATTTAAAGCTCTTTTATAAAAAGTACATAATAACATAACTAGAAACTTCATTTGCAATGCGTTTTGGGTGGCAGAACTAAACGCCAGGCTTTGACTCGTTGATGTTTCGTTTCCTGTGGGAAACCACAACCTGTACCACACCTGACCATATGTCACAATTGTTTGTTTCAAATAAGAAAATTAAGTAATAATTATTAAATTAATTTTTTTGTGTACAGTCGTTCCGTTACATATTTTATGACCAATTATGAAAAAAATAATTATTTTTACTACGTTCATTGTCGGTATGTCTATGACATTGATATATATATTCAACAAATAACAAATAAATATATGCCGCATAACCTTCACATTTCAAGGAGAATGACGATGTCCGTAGTACTCGAGTATAGTAAATATTTAATGATGTAGCTGAAAATAACTGAAGGCCGTATTATTGAATGAATTGAAATTCATATAGTTATTGTTATTAAGGAATTAGAAAGATATCGAAATTAAAAATAATTTATATATATTAAGAACGTGGTGATATAGTATATTGTAAGTTAATGAAAATTGTGATACTATGTTTTAAGAACGTAAGTGACTTACTGGGAACGTGGTGTCTTAATATTAGGTTCCTAGGTTCCCTGTGCCTATTCTGCGATGTGCTGGATACAGCGTGAAATTATAGAAACGTCGATAATTTTTTTTTAAATTAAATATATAAAAAATGTATGCAATCATAATTATTATAGTACACAACAGAAGCATTTCTTGACCTACATTAAACGCCGTGTCAAGCGGACTGACACATAATTCTATAGTAAATTCTAAGGTGAAGATAAAAAGAAGAAAATTTATATAGAAACAGAAACGTCGGTACATATTTTTTTATGTTTATAAGCATTTAAAGCATCATAGATAAATATGCTTATTTTCTAATAATTGTGATTCTCTTATAGCAAATTTTCTATTTTCCTTCTATTATTGTTAGTAATAGATATCTAATAAAAAGAACGTAATAAACTTTATATTAGTTAGATTTAGATATTTGTATGTAAAAGATTTTGTCTTAATTTAACAACATGAAGTGTTTAAAAAAAATCTAAGCATACTTGCGTGGGTTTAATTTGTAACTCAATTTTCTTTCTAATTATACAAAATCTGGACCACAAAGTACTGTTACTTTAAATGAGGATTCATGAAATGTAGCTATTTTAACTTTTGCTACATCCTACGTCTATATTTTCGAGTTAAAGTTAATTTGATACTTTTTTAGATCCATTTTCAACTGCCAACATTTATGTTTAAATAAGAATAAGATGTATTACTTTTTAATAATACCACAATTTAATATTTCTACAAAAAGTTTGGTTAGTCAAAAATTAGAACGTAAAAAATGAATTTAAAAACGAACTTTAGCTATATAAATAGGCCTTTTGTTTGAAACAAAAAGGCCTTGAGGCAGCCCTGACCGTACTGTAATAACAGCTACAACTGCTCAATGCCGTACGTAGCAAGTTCAAGTAGAAAATCGATCCAGGTGGTGGGCGCCGCCGTGCCCCTTCGAATCGTCCCCTTTGACATTGATGTCTTTTACTATGAAACTTTAGTTAATTCGTTATTTTTTCACAAACTATAAAGTTAAAGTTATTGTGGCACAGTTAAAATGCACACAATTATGCGTTTACACCTTATTCGGGATAATATATAGAATATATGTGTGACTGTAAACGCAACAGGTTGTGGGTTCCATTCCCACTCGAGGAAATGAAATATATAATATTTTCGTTTCCTCACTCTGGTAACGAGGCAAAGGGCGGAGTTGAGTTCCGCCACTCAACAGGCAAAGCCTACAGAATTCGGCGGAATATGAAGAATGTCTTAATGGTAACGGGTTGTAATAATTATATATTTCTATACAGCGTATAAAATATATAATAATTTTACGTGAACATTTCGATATCGATAATGTGTTTTGAAAAGTCTACCGAACTCTCCCTGTCTCTCTCCTTCTTTCTCTTTTTATATTCTTCATCATTATTTTCAACTAAACACCAGGTAAGAACTCATTCATACTAGTTATTCTTTGAAATTACGCTTTGCACATTCAAATACCTAATCTGATCTAATATCCCACTAATGTAAACTTATTTTTTATTGTAATAAACATATTTTTTTAAATATAAAAACTTATATTGCTAACACAAACATTGGAGAGCTTTTGTGCCGAAGAGGGATTTTGACCCTAATAATGTCTCCCTAATGTGACCCTAATAATAATGTAAACAAACGTCAACTTGGACCTTTTGACCAAAAATGTTTACGGTCTTCCATTATATTTTTTTAGTGTTGGCTAGTTTTATTTGTATTTGATTCGCCTATGAAATGTATATTTTTGCAACTTAAAAAAAAGATTGTAAAATAAATAAGTAAATATTCTCAAAAAATATTTTAAACACTCTTTTATTAGGTACACTTTGGTCTACCTTTTGGTGGTGAAATCTAAGAAACTGAATTTGTAAGAAACCCACTTGTAATAATTGTATTATCATGTAACTTGGCAGTTATACTCATTTCCTCGAGTGGGGATCGAACCCACAGTCGCGTTTCCAATCACACACTTGCGCCTCTGCGCTCGACTGATCTCTGATTGTAATTGTATTGAAATAGTTTACAAGATTTTGTTTGAACAAGATTGGATTCAATTAATATCAATAACTTTATCATAGAGTGGCAGTAGGTTTGCCTTAACACAATTTATTGAACGTGATGAGCATTTTCTATTCTCATATAAAAATTGGAGATCTAAAACATCTGATGTAGAACCATAAAAGCTCAACTAAACTGTAAAAAATAAAAAATATTCAAATGTTTTCATCAAAAGTTGTTAAGAGTAATAAATAGCATAGCATTACTTAGCGACCGATATGACACGATGACAGGCGGTGGTCAATTTTAATTGAAAGTAGGTCAAAATAAATCTTAAAAAGAAAAATAACTATTCATATATTTTAAGTTGCTTATTGTATAATTAATTACTTTAAGATTATTTATTTAGAAAAATATGTGGGTAAAATATTATCTATGTAAAGGTATACCTACGTTTTAAGATATTAAAACTTCATTTTCATTTAAAAAGAAAGTGCAATATTTATCCATTTTAATTTGTCTCGACTACGTAGAAAACCGTAGGGCGGGGAGCTTTTATAGCCGACCCAGATAGTTAAGGGGTAAATAGCAGGTATTTCCGAACTCACCATAGGGAATTGCGGTGCTAGTTTAGATATAACGTTCGCTTTGTACATGCTTAGAAATTTCATTATTTGTTTATTTCATTCGTTTTTATGACATACTAGCGTCCTCCGCGCGGCTTCGTCCACTTGTAGTATGTATACGAATATTTGTTTCATATTTTACTTTAGTTATCTAAATGGTTATGCTCTTAATAAATCATAATATAATCTTTTGGAAATCTATTAAAATATGTCTTATTTAATAGAAAAATATTTAGTTGTTACGCACCTATACAAGCGCGCGCAGGGCAAACGCAGGTTTCCCTGCGTAAATTTCGATCCCCCAAGAATTCCAGAAGATGATCCGCAACTCTCTCTACCCTTCAGTGTTACTGTCATATTAATCTGTTCCGCTGTTCTGTAGATTAACCCGGGCAGACAAAAAAAAAACAAACAAACAGATAAATATTTTTAATTTATTTATTTGTGTTTTATTACCGTGTAAATAAGTACGAGTAGGTACCTATATGCACTTGGAAATGCCAAATTTATAGAAAAAGTCAATTAAGTTAAAAACAAGGACAGATTTTTGGTAAATTTTTCTTAGAGATTTATTATATTCTTAAAATATACTCTTTGAGTTTTAGGTTTATATTTTATATATATCAAAATAATTTGTAACTATGTATTGTGTTTTCTGAGAGTCTTTCTCAGAATGCGCTTAGAATGTTGAATGTTGAAGAATATTTGACGCCGTGAAACTTAAATTTCCTTCGTGCCACTTATATCCTTGAATAAAATATGAGAACTTATTTGCTTTTATGAAAGCCTTCACCTGATATAACCGTATTCTTATTTATTCATAAAATACAGGACTTGGTAAAAGTTAAATCAAAAAGTTTCGTCAGGAGTAGGTATGCACGCACAATATGAGTATTTGGGGTTCACCAGTAATATTTTCTTCTTAGTTTATTCTCTCCATTCTCAAAACTGAGTTTGAAATTGAGTTCTTTAAAATGATTTTATAACTCATATTTTTTTTTAACTTCACGCTTTTCCGCTAATAACAGGGTAGGCAGACAGGACCTAATGCTAAGGTACTCTGTTCTACGTATTCGTAACGTCATACTTGTTAACGTTATGAAACGGAATGCAGAAACTAAAATAACCCGAGAGACAATCGAACCCACAACCATCACGTTAACAGTCAGCATTGGCCCACTGAAAAAAATTTATAATTTTGCCCTTTCTAGAGAAATAAGTATAGTAATTTATCATTTTCTTATTCCAGGTACGTGACTAGCTGTATAAAGAAAATCCCCGTGTCGTTATCATTTAGGATACAAGGTAAAGTTTGATAAACTGTTAAAGTGTTTGAACTTGGTAAACATAAAAATTAATCCATAGCCTAACACTACGCATATTTTTTTTAATTCTATTGAATAACTACTTTTAATTTTACATTAACTTACATATATTTACATATATACATTTTTGCTTAAATAATATGTATGACTGTAACAGAGACAGTTGTGGGTTCATTTCTACTCAAAGCAAGCTATTATTTTTATTTTCGCTCTTTAGCAAGAAGGCAAAGTTTACGAAGAGGATGAAATTACGAAAAGATTAAGAGTACACAATGTTTTAAAAAAAATATATAATATTAATCTCGTACATGGTACGTGTATAGGTATGTATCCAAAACATAAATCAAATTAATCTAATTAGAAGTAGGTAAAATGCTGCTTATTTTGTTCCGGTTATCAATTTGTATTATCAATGTTTTATTATCTTATTATTGGATACGGTTATCGATTAACATTATGAAGAGGTTTAAAACATATTTACGAAGGATAACTAAAAAAAGACTTTTTATTTTCTAAATAAATACATTTATTTCATTATTTTGATTAATCAATTATATATTTTTTCACATATTTAAGCATTGGCTTGAATCCAAGAAGTGTAGCGGCTAACACGAGTGTTCACATCTGGGTAATTCGCTTGTCCACATAAGTAGCCCCAGGAACTAATTCCTACCACTACATTATTATGTAAGAGGGGACCACCTCCATCACCACTGCACTGACCACGCCCACCTACGTTCAACCAGCCCGAACAAACCATGTTGTCTGTGACGCTATTTCCCAAGGCTGCATAACGGCTTCTGCAAATACTCTGGTTCACAGTCCAAATACCAACATGGCGTAATTGCTCCGATTTACTGCCCCCATACTGTAAACAATTTAATATGTTATTAGATTCCAGATGGTTAAATTATACGAAATGAATATTGAAATGTTAGCTTTTAAAAATTATTTATTGTCTATTGAAACAACAATATTATTGTTCTTAATAAAAAAATCGGTCTTTTTAAGAGAGTTCTTTTAGACAGGAGAATGGGGGGTGATAACAAGAGAAGTATGTGTATATGATAACGAATCTTAATAATACGCTTACCGAAGTTGTACCCCAACCAACAGATATTACAGCTTGGTTATCCAATAGTTGGTAATTTGATCCAGCTATGGTTGCAGCTTTAACAACACTGCTATAGATAATGGTAGCAGCAGATTGAATTAGTGCAATATCACTGTCGAAAGTTTGTCGATTGTAGTATGCGTGGACGATGATTCTATTAGCGTTATACACCGATCCGCCGCTGTTAGCCCAGCTAGAGCCAACGCGCATTCGCCATCTTGAGGGGTTATCTCCACTAAAACAATGAAAAAAATCAACTTTACGGTGTATCCCGCGTGTATTAAGGGAGGCCCCTTAAGAGGGAACCTAGTATTAAGAAACTCCGTTACCTGCTTTCCGCTAAATTATTCGAGACATGTCATGTTGAGTGATGGAACTCAACGCCGGGCTTTTGCCTTGGTGCCAAATCGGAGAAATGAAAATATGAATAAATAGGCTCTAACGCTTTTAATTATTGTTATAGGATAAGAAATAATGATATAGCTATGTCATTAATTCTGTGTGTTCTCTCCCATCATCTCCATTATTGACCACACAATTTTAATTTATATAAAATGTCTATCCTATATGTTGACTTCATTAATGTTATATGAGTAAAAATATATCCTTATTTTTATCAAATATTATTATTTTAACCTAGTACAGAGATATAAAAAGAATGTCATGTCCACTCTCTACCTGAGGCTACAAGAGGGACTACCCGTCGCCTCGACTCGCTGTTGCTCCCTTTTGTGTCGATTTTTGGACCCAAGTCAAAGGAAACGAGGGACTCGATATAATGGGTAACTGAATAATCGAGAGTATGGCTGATGGCTAGCAGTCCTGCAGCCTTCACTCGCTAAGTCCCATGGCGAGAGCCTCTAGGCTAGGTGACACGAGAGTGTGAATGGATCTTTAGAGATGGAAGTGCCATGACACTACGCACCTACCTTACAAGACAATAAAAGACATAAATAAAACTTACTATACACAGCTTGCTGAAGTTAAAATAGTTCTGGATGTTAGGATTGTGCCAACACAATGTTGGGTATAATAAACATAATCATTTGAGCGCAGAAGGGAAGCCAGAGAAGGATAAGACGATATAGTTGCTAGGGAACCCCCCACGATTAGTGGTGAAGGCTCAGCTGTAAAAAAATAGCAAAATATTTATTGTTAATTAATATATACGTAAGTATGCTTGTAAAATTTTAAAGACGAAATATTTTATTTATTTGACAAAAGATTTCTGATATTTTAAATAATTCATGTTCATGATTTAGAGATATTTTTGTTCATAAAATTAAATTATATAAGGTCTTGGATTTTTGCCAATTTTATACATTTTAAATGTATTAATTTATTTTAATGGATAGACAAAACCTATGTAATACTTAAATAGACGCGATTAATACGGCCCATTAACCGATATTATACGACGTTAGTTGTAAAACAATGTAAACTTGCCTGTTGTTGCCTGTGCGGTCAGTCCTAGGACCAGCAAAGAAAATACTAAAACACTTTGCATTTTGTCCTTACTTCTCGTTGAAATACACTCGTGAAGTCATTTTCCATTTATATAGTTTGTTCGAATAACACTTCAGAGATACAGATAAGAGTTTATGTTAGTAAAATTGTTATCCTATAACAAGTCATATTAGCTTATGCAACTGCCGGTGACTTTTCTCTTAGATTCAGACAATTAGATGTCCTTAGGAAGGAATAGTTTAAGATTTCATCAATGAAAAATAAATAAAAAGCCAACAAAAACTATAAGTATATTTAATTTTTGATTATAAATAAACCGGTAGCCAACATCGATCTTTAATAAAATATAGTGAAAAAAGAAAATCATAACACTTACCCTCGTATATATTTCGGAGCTTTAAAGCGTCGTATGTTTTACTTACTTTCACTCTTAAGGCCAATCGCATCAGGTTGTAGATGTCAATAGGTGAAAATTGAGCTTACCATGAGGTGGTCGTTCGGCTCGTTTGTCTCTTTTTGCAATAAAAAAACCGTAAATATCAACAAATGATAGAAAAAAACATTAAGTATATAAAAATATTAAGCTATTGTATAATTATATTTTTTAATAAAAAAATATTACGCGAAAAGCCTAAGTCACAGACTGTCATACAGAAGTTAATATTCTCAT
>JAEBDU010010000.1:0-14072 GCA_016802625.1 Heliconius numata | reverse complement strand
TTATAATTTAATACTTCTATATTTTTTTGGGTTCATGGTTTATCATGAATAGTAGTTTGCAGAAACCTTAGTGCTGGGCTACTCCGTCCACCTCTTATCGAAATAAAGAATACATAAGCTTTCTAGGTGTATTGAGTGACGGCACTCACCGCCACGTTTTCTTTTTTAATTATATAGAAAATAATTAAAATATAATAATCCAACTAATAAGGGATTAAGATTATAACTTAAGGGTTTAAACGAGACACTATTGTTCTACGCCATCTTTATTATACTTTTGAAAATATTTTCTTAATGTTTATTATTTTCTATTATAATATTATTTTATAATATTTATTCTTTATTAATGGTTTATTAAGAATAAATTTTATCTATCCATACATAGATAGATATCATCATACATAGTTCTTATCTAAGTATCCAAGAGACAGGTCTACGAACTTCTACGTTTTACGACTTTGACCAAATTGACGCGGAATATTAGCATCCGCTAAATAATGATTCACATTTGTGTATGAAATTTTGTTATTTATGTTTCCTCAATGGCTATAAGATAGATACAATTGTTTAAATTTATAATTTGTGAAAGCCATTATGGGAGTTTGGACGGTGTTTAAAGTTACTATGTAATTGTTGGTTGAAATTAATAAGTATAGAGCTTTTTTTATTTAGTACTATTTTAGTATATTTTAATAAATGATTAATATAAAACGTTGGCGTTGACTTCGACCACTTACCAAGCAATGTTTTTAATAAGGGAGAAAAGGAAGAACAGAGTGTATTGTAAGACAAGGCGAGAGACTAAAATATCACGAAAAAAAACAATAATAAAAAAAACCTTTTAAAAACTTTTCTGTGTTTTTGTGTATTGTATTTTACACATGAAGTACTTTCATTTGATACCAATATTAGGTAAGTTGTGCAAAAATTTATGATCTACCATTTTGCCTACCGATGATCTACCGATTGCGACTTCAGTTTTGAGACAATGTAATTTCGTTATTGACGACAACTGAAGTCGTAATCCAAATTTCAGTTCAGCCGAACACTGAGAAGTTGGTTAAATTGAGATTGCTAAACAAAAACACATACATACATACTTACATACTTATCTTACTTTTCCTTACTTTACCAACCTTTCCGTATCATTATTTTACTTTAAAATCGAACCCACAACCGACTTAATAATAACCTAATAAAATGGAGTCATTTAGAGCGTATCGTGGCGAATACCTGTCGAACGTAATCCTCTTTAATATATGTAAAACCGTATATTAAATTTATTTGTTAACCTTCGAGAGTAAATCCTAATTTATTACAATGTGTTGTAATATGATCAATTTTAAATGTAATTAGTCTACTTTAGCAAAAGATGATTGATCTTTCATTTTAGAAAAATATGTATTCTATATTATATTAATATAGTATTGAGGTCATAGTGGCACAGATGGACAGTATTTATATGTACGCGCGATGGTTGTGGGTTTGATTCCCAATAAGGGTTTTTTTCATATCACTGTTTACGCCACACCCCCACATATGGCATGATAGGGAAACGCAACTTATTAAGACACTTTGTTCCCCACCTTCAACCCAGTATACGAAAATCAACTCAACGGCGTGCTTTGTCTTATTACCAGTGAAGAAATGAAAAAAATCATTTGTGGGAGTCGAGCCCACAATCGTCGCGGTTACAGTCGTACTCCATGGCGCTGCGCTACGACGGCCTCAAGGCCTTCAAGGAAACCCTGGTAAACAGTAACTTAAAAGAGGCAACTGGTGGAGAACGAAGTGTCTCTTCGACTCAACGAACTCTGACTATTCTGCTATTATCGGGAAATGCGCAACGCGAAAAAAAATACAATCGAGGGTTAAGTGCATTTAGATCACAGAGCACGAAGGTTGTTTATTCATATCACAATTCACACTCGGGAGGATATCTATATTATATTATAAAGCTTGGAAAGTATGGTTGAACGCACTAATCTCTTAAACTACTGACTCGAAATGAACGTAGTGATTTTTTACTATATTTTCTTTGTGTATACTGCAGTAGGTACTGATATCTGACTGCACACAATATTTATTGTCGATAATACACATTTTATTCCAACCCATGAAACGGTCCAAGCTTCATCAAAATCGGGTCATCTTTATGTTTTTCATCAAAATCAAAAAATTATAGTTTAATTATTTTAAATCTATCATAGGTATATCAACAAATTCAACATTAGACACTAGTACCTACATAATTCTTCACACAATTTTGGTCATCGTAAGATGCTAACAATATTTATTGGCTATAAATCTCCCTCGCTCATTAGACCGTGTGTGGGCACCTTTACAGCCGCGTTTACTTATTTTATGTTTTTTTATTTTCCTCCATCGCCATTTTCGTCGAGTTCAACGGAATAGACAGTACCATCTATTAGAGACAGTCGTAAAAATACAAAGGTTGCTCTTTGCTAGAAAGACTACGCTTGTCATACGTAACGGCACTTATTATTCAAAAATTAGGCCACCAAGATATATAAATATTTTTTACTTCATGCTGTATCCAGGCTGGCCAGGCTGTAGGCAGAGGGAACCTCTTAACACTTTAAGACACTCCGCCCCTCATTTTCCCTTCAATTAAGTTACATTGCGTGTTGAGTGGCAGAAATCAACGCCGCGCTTTGCTCGACACCAAAGCGAAGAAATGAAAATATTAAATACTAGCGGCCCGCCCGCGGCTTCGCCTGCATGAACTACATTATTATTAATTTCTGTCTCCATGAGTACCTACGTCATAAGTGACGTCTATGCAAAATTTGAGACTCCTGGCATTTGTAGTAACGAAGTTTCATACAAACTTTCAACCCCGAAAACAACCCCTTAGAAGTCGAATATTGCAATTTCCCGTCTTAGCGTGCACCTACGTCCTATAAATAGCTCCTATGTAAAATTTGAGATTCCTAGCACACGTAGTTTCTGAGATTTCATGATGAGTGAGTGACCTTTCGATTTTATATATATAGATTTAATTTCTTCCCTTCTTTCTTCTTAACATCTACGAATATTAATAATACAACCAAAATAGAAGGAAAATGATCATCCATGTCGCCAGTTCTCAATAAAAATATTTACCTACATACCATAACTAATAGCGGTAAAACATTTAACCTGGACAAAAACCTCCAAAAGCGGCCATCTTAGAGCATAATTGACTTAGAAAATGCTCAGAATAATGTCTGAATAGTTTTATTTTGTCTCGCTGGGCGAGTGTCGGCGAATTGAACGAGTTTGACCCTGTGTGTGGGGAAGATGGACGGACGATATTTATGTAAATTTTTAAAAATAAATATTTTTAAAATTTTATTTTTATAATCTGTGGAGCTTACAGAGTGCTTGGTGTCAAGTCACTCTGTTTTTCTTTTTTCAGACTGAAGAAACCTTCATCTTTTCCCGTTTTAAGGCACAGGAAATCTAGTCTAAGATACTCCGTTGCCCATTTCCCGCCTAATTTTCCAGACATTGCATTGGCGGAACTAAACGCCGCGCTAGTTAGCCAGAGCGAGAAAAATAAAAAAATATCCCTCAATTCGGATTTAAATTCTGTTTTTAAAGCAAAAAAATATACTATTATCTTAAAAAATTAACACAAACAGATTATAAAACGAATTAGCTCATCTATATATATAAAAGGACTTGTCCTCACTGACTGAGGTAAGACGCACGCACAGCCGTAACCGCTGAGGTTAGAAACGTGAAATTTGGACAGATGTTTACCTTTGTAATCTGGACATCCACTAAGAAGGGATTTTGAGAAATTTTAACCCTAAAGGGGTGAAATGGGGGTTGAAAGTTTGTATGGAATTTTTTTTAAATCGGCACCGATTTTTATAAAATTGTAAATTTAGACTCTTAAAAAGATTTAATTGAACACGTGTTTCATCGTTTTCTAGAATTCTCCCCCTAAGGGTGCAAATAAGGGGTTGAAAGTTTGTATAGGTTTTTTTAAAATCGTCACCAATTTTTATGAAATTTGAAATTCAGACTCTTAAACGTATGTAATTAAACACATGTTTCATGGTTTTCTAGAATTCACCCCCTAAGGGTGCAAATAAGGGGTTGAAAGTTTGTATGGGAAAATTCTTAAATCGCCACCGATGTTCATAAAATTTGATATTTAGACTCTTAAAAATATTTAATTGAACATATGTTTCATGGTTTTCTAGAATTCACCCCCTAAGGGTGCAAATAAGGGGTTGAAAGTTTGTATGGAAAAATCTTTGACTCGCCACCGATTGTTATAAAATTTGAAATTTAGACTCTTAAAAATATATCATTGAACACATGTTTCGTGGGTTATTCACCCTTAAATACTCAAGCGAAGCTGCGCGCGTCCGCTAGTCACTATATAAATTAGCTAAGCTTAATAAAAAAACAACTAACAAAACAAAAAAAACCATAGAGCCAATAATTTAAAGCAAACTTTTTCCACAAATTGCGTTTCCAATGCCTCCTCTAACCTCACTCAGCTTCGCCCGGTAAGACAATAGTCGAAACAAAGCAAACTTTTTATATACAAAACGCTTTATACATACATATATAAGACGGCGGAATGTAGGCCGTACGGCATAATGAGGCTGCGTTGCCCAAAATTTATTATACACCCGTGTATTCTTCTGAGAAACTACTGAATAATACCGGCGGCGGCCGCGAGGTATGCACGTTCTGTTCCCGGTGCCGACACAGTTATGCTCGTTATTCTTACGTAACCCGAGGCCGGGCAAAAAGTCAATCGGTTATAATAGTTTGAATCGTAACGGATCTCGGACAAAGGATTTAGATTCTATTTATAGTGGGAATATTAATTTTGATTTTGGCATTTATTTTTGTTTAGAAATCGCTTTGCTTGCTTCATTCCTTTTTCTTAGGGTAGTTAGAAAAAACACTGTGGTACTGTTTTTAAAGTTACATTGTTTATGTATGTAAATATGTATAAATTTGTAAAAACTTTATCTGACGCTACATTACTAAAATATTCTGAAAACTTAAGTATTATTTAACTTAAGACCATACAAATATATAATTGACCAATCGATGCCAGAAGTAGGTATACTAAATCCTTTTTTCCTCACCAAACGGTACATTTACCTAAATTAAAAATCCTGTATCCCAAGAAACCTCCAATTTAAACAAGAACGGTTATTTTTTGCAAATACACAGAACAAAAATCAATTCGTTTCATTATAAGGTTAGATTCTAAAAACGCGCATTGGTTACTCCTGCGCATAATGCACAAATAGGTATATATTGACCAGCTTGTACATGCGGCTTCGCCCGCAGGATCAAAGAGTAGTAGCTGAGAGTTATCTATGAATAATGACACATTCTCAGTGCCTAAGGTAACTCTTATTGAAGAAACATCGAAACATCGAACATCGAAAGAACATGACGTGGCAAGTAAAATTTTCTGGAAAAATGGACTAGATATTCAACACAAACATATGCTTTAATCGTCCCCATAGTTCCCGAGTTCAGTACGTGCAACCAAACAAAATCTTACGCTTAACAATTTTAATGTAAATAAAAACCCAAAAAAAGTACAAATATTGACCAATCCTCACCACCAGAACTTTCCACCACAATCATACCTCATCATCCAACGGTAAATTAAACTGAAACCCCTTCTAACTAACCCAAAATCTGAACAACTGTTATTTTTTGCAAATAAACAAAAACAAAAAGCCGTATCAAAATGAGCTTAGACTCTAGATTCGCTCATTAGTTGCTCCCGCGCATAATGCACAAATATATATAACTGATAACTGTCGGTCAGACGGCCTTGGTGCTTCGGGGAAAGGCGCGGCCACGCCCCCCGCCCGCCGGCCAAATGAAAACACCACGCTTCTTATTCTATACTGAATATATTTTAATGTATGTAAAGCTCAATTTTAGACCTTAAAGCCTAGATAATGTGTTTGCCTGTGCTGGAAATATATATTGATCAAGTTTTATATGAAGGTTTTTGGCAGTAGTGGCTCAGAGGCACAAGCTTGGGTCTGTAAGCGCGACACGTTGTGGGTTCGATGCGAGGAAGTGAAATATTTCACTTGTAGTTAACTTTAACTTTTACTTGTAGGTAACTATTTAACATTACCATTTTTTATAACTCTTCAGCTACCGAGTAACTGACAGACAAAGCAACGATCCTACTGGTCTTAGAAAGCTGGTATTTTTGATGGTACTGGGTCTATATCCTGCAGGAAAATGGCTGTTGGCCATTTTTTGAAGCAGGATAAGTAGGAAACGGATATGACGTTTTTTTGTTATCTACTAACTATAATTTCACTATAATTTCTAAAAAACGGTTTGTGTTACATAAACGCAACAAATATAGGTAGTCCGTTTATATAGAATCCAAGTATAAAAGAGCAAATTATTAAACCAGGTCAGATAGACGTGGACTGCATGACCCAGATCTATTTGAAGGCTGGAGAGCTAAGATGGGACACTCGTAGCTCGGCCTCTGTGCAACTACAAATATGTACACAGTCTTAAAAATAACTGGAGGCAAACGTTGCTTTTAACTTTATGTTTTATAACTTTGATTTTTTTATGCATTTCTTTTTTTTGAGGTCAATCCTGGCCCAAATTTGCTGGTATATAATGACTGTAGCCGCGATGGTTAAGCGTTCGATTCCCACTTGTGGAAGTGAGATATTTAATACTTTCTATTTCTTGGTTCTGGGCAAAGGTCGGCTTTAAGTTCCACCACGCAATGCCAAGAGAGACCAAAATTCAGCCGAAATTGGGGAGCGAAGTGCCTTAATACTAAACTTCCTCTGCCCACTCTGCTATTACGGAATTCAGTGTGAAGACGAAGAGAAAAGAAAAACGCTTAGAGCAAAATAAGCTACACGCTTCTTTCCTCATAAAAGAGTCGAAAGAGCGAACTTAGTGCTAAGATACGTCGTTTCTAGCTTTCTGGTTAATTTTCGAGACGTGTGTGAATAGCAAGCCTCAACGCCGCGTTTTTTCTTGGTAAATAATTATCTTTTTTTTTAAATTCTTAATACAAGAAGCTAAACCATTTTGTATATATATTTATATTCCAAAGCCATATATTATTAATTTGGGAATATTATATTAACAAAATAGACTAGATTTAGACGCCCCTGGTAAAAGGTCAATCGCCGAAGCTAAATCGTTACGGTATAAACGTGTGAGATGACTCAATAAAGACGATTCATAATATTCAAAATCCATTCATTCATAAAATCACGAAACTCTAAGAATATTTTTTTACTTATTTTCGAATATTATGTTTTAGAACTAAGAGGAACAACAAAAAATATTGGCCTTTTTATTAATTGGTAGAAAAAAATATGTGAAAAAGCTTATATAAAGTTTTCACAGTTATTAAATTTTCGCAGTCATTTGTAGAAAGGAAAACGAGCCAGTCATGGCGCTGGGCCAAAAGCGAGTGACTAAAAACGCAAAAGGTTGTGGTTTCGATTCCCATTCAAAAAAATGAATTATTAAATTTTTTTTTCCTCCCTCTGGTAACGAAGCAAAGCGCAGAGTTGAGTTCCGCCACTCAACTTACCTACAAACAATACAATTTACCGTTGTATACAATAAAAATTATAAGAGAATGTTATGATCTAATCGAAACAGAGCTTTACTACACGCCTCTAACATACGAGTATATTATAGAAATAAGAACTTTCACAATTAAAACTTACCAAATCCGACGTTTACTGCAAACGTAAGTTATGTATGACCGCATACCAAAAGATAAGCTGCCAAGATTACCAATAAAAATGTAATCTTTGGACATATTTCACTTTATACTTTAACATTAATTAACTTTCTTTAAGATTTAACAGTACAGTGTGTGACTGTAAGCTCTACAGTTGTGGATTCAATTCCGACTTGGGGTGCAATGTCTCAAAAATTGGGTGGAAAAGGGGTAACGAAGTGTCTAGCACTACGCTCCCCTTGTCAACTCTGCTGCAGCGTTAAGTTAAAAATAAAAGAAAAATAAAAAAATCCTTTTGCACTTTTATATCGAAAATGTACAGTGTACTTATCATACAATCTTTTAATTTCACGCTTCATTCCGCGTTTTACCAAGGTAATTCGAGATAAATTGACACTCGGTCCTTCTCACTCAGCTCTCCCCTTGAGTTTGAGATATGGGCGAGTCGAAAGGCGGAACTGAACGCCGCATTCTATCATTACGAGAGCGCCGAAATAAAGAAAATAATTCATTCGAGTGGGACGAAACTCATATATATCGCATTCATAATCAACCGCGCCACAATTGTACCTACACATAATTCGCAAAATCAAATATAAAAACGTATATAAATAATTACTTCGCAACTAAGTAATTATATTTGAGTGTTAAGGCGATGCTTTTGTATAACTATCGGAAGGTCACGTCATTGTTTAAAGGATTTAGATATTTCGTTTATTTTGGCAATTGGTATTGAATTGACCGAATTTTATTCACTCTTCAACTTTGTTTGTATGATCATCATATAGCAACGCAATGGTTGAGTTAAGCGTTGAGTTTCACCACTTTTTTGTGGAAAAGACAAGGTAATCGATGGTACAGGTCACCTGAAGGTAAATGATCACCGCCGCCCACGACCCCATGTAACACCAGAGAAGCTACAGGTGCGTTGCCGGTCTAAGCAGACAATGTCTCGAAAGTCGGCGGAAATTAAGGAAATTGAGTAATGTCCTCATGTCCTGTCCGGAACATTGGGAGAAAATTTGACATACGGAGGCAGTGTATTAAACTAGGTTTCCTCTCCTTACCCCACTATGTGCGATTAAAATATAAAACTCTTATATTAAAAGAAATAGAAAAAAACTAGCACTACTCCTTAAAACAAAACAACAAGTGTGTGGGTGGCGAAAACGACCGTTTAGGTAATTTAAAAATTAGTTGTTCCCAACATTAATAACACTAATTAAGTTACTATGGAGATGGACATAGATTGGCTTATATTTTGCAATTAGAAGAGCAAGGCTCGCGCGCGGGATATCGGATTGCGATGAAATCATTTGTACGTGTTAAGATAGAACGTTTAAACGTACCTTAAACGGTTTTTTTGTTAAATTTAATATATTTAAAAACTATAATCTATAAACAATAGAATATGGATTCTTGTATTTCTTTATTTGTCCCTCACGTTTGTGAGTAAATATGTAGACATAGTCCGTACTTTTTGTCAGCATATTTTTTCTATTTAATGTATTTTTCTTTAATTAAAACTAATATTATAAGATCTATAGGTCTTAGTGATTCTATGTATACCTTGAGAGTGTCCCTATTTTCCTTTTATGTTTATTTAACTGAAATACGATGATGATCATTTAAATTTAAAATATAACCGATATTTCCATTGCATTCCAATTAAAATTCCATTTAAATCAAATTTAAGAAAGCTATCAAAATATTGTAAAAATAAAATTAATCCCTACCTATAGGACATTTAAATCCAATAAAAACAACTTTTTCATTAATTAATTAAAATTATTTAATATATACAACGTAAATAAATATATATTACCTGGTTTTGGTGCGGGTGGGAGCGGTGGTGGCGCGGCGGGTCGCGGGGCTCGTGCGCGCGCGCACCGCTCATGCTACGCGGCGCATGCCCGGTGACGCGCCAGCGCGCTGGAAAACAAATGTATTAATCAAATGAAAATCTAAGTCTACGTCTGACACAATGCATTATTTACCACATACTTGTATAGCCGAGTAAGCAGATATAGCCAAATTCTAGTGAAGTAGTATTGCTAGTGAGTGTAGTCACTCCATTCTCCGTTTTCCACCCGAATCAAAAACACTTCGTTTAATCATATATTTCAAAGATATAACTCACTCGTCCAAGTGAGGATCGAATCCACAACTGTTTACGCAAAACTACTTACGGTCATCCTATCCTATATCTTATAAAACAAAGTCGCTTTTCGTGTCTGTCTGAACTTTCTAACTCTTCTTCTTCTAAACCACCCAACGGATTTTTATGCGGTTTTTACCATTAGGTCGAGTATTTCTCAGGGAAGGTTTATATATAGTTTATTATTTGTACATTCTTATGTAAATTAACATAAATACGATAAATGTGTCTAAAGTAGTACCCGTTGAGACACTTTCGCGCATGCGCTGCTTTAATGGTAAGTACTACATGAAAATAATGTACTGGAGTATTGTTCCTCTTAATAAGATCTACAAAAAAGTCCGCGAGAGCATATTTTTATCTTTTAAGGATAACGTGTAGTGATCATATTTCTGTCTAAAAATAGTAATTTCAATATATTTTTTATTGTGAGGGATATTATAATGGTATTAATCCTTATCCTTTAAAATACTTTATTAATTTTCTACGTTAAACGAAGATAAAATTTGCTTTTTGCACTATTTCGAGATTGCGAATAGTTTTAGAGAAAAACGCATTTAATTGTTGACACATCACGCCGTTGACTCATCAGCTGTGCCGACTCAAGTTTTACTTATCCCTTACTCTCAGCATATAAATAAATATATTAGTTACGTTGGCCATTTAATGTAGATCAAAACTGTCTTTTACTGTTTTTTCATTTTAATAAGTCCTTTAGAAGTTGTTACAATATCAAAACATCCTTGCTGCGAAACGCGCCCCGCGACGTTTTGCTTATACAAGCGCGTCATGAGCAGTCATCGGTGGTTCAGTGGTAGAATGCTCGCCTGCCACGCGGGCGGCCCGGGTTCGATTCCCGGCCAATGCATTCTATTTAATTTTCCTCACAGGCAGCCACGTAGTGCTTGCTTTTCATCAGGGACAGAATACCCTCTTCAGCATTAACCACAAGCTCGAAAAAAAACCCGCCCGCTATAGAGGCATTGCAACAAAGATTTAGATGCGTTTGCACGTATTGGATAATTGGAGTTGAATGTATTATTTACGAATGTACGAAAATGCGGGTTGCATTACAGTTTAATTAAATTTCACATTATCTTAAGTGCTTTGCAAACATACATTATATGAATAATCCAGTAGTAAAAGCGGGCGAAGCCGCAAGGGGGTCGCTAGTATCTTATAAAACAAAGTCGTTTTTTGTGTCTGTCTGAACTTTCTAACTCTTCTTCTTCTAAACCACCAAACAGATTTTGATGCGGTTTTCACCATTAGGTCGAGTATTCCTCAGGGAAGGTTTATATATAGTTTATTATATGTACATTCTTATGTAAATTAACATAAATACGATAAATGTGTATAAAGTCCTACCCGTTCAGACACTTTCGCGCATGCGCTGCTTTAATGGTAAGTACTACATGAAAAAAATGTACTGGAGTATTGTTCCTCTTAATAAGATCTACAAAAAAGTCCGCGAGAACATATTCGTATCTTTTAAGAATAACGTGTAGTGATCATATTTCTGTCTAAAAATAATAATTACAATATAATTTTTATTGTGAGGGATATTTTTCCATAATGGTATTAATCCTTATCCTTTAAAATACTTTATTAAATTTCTACGTTAAACGAAGATAAAATTTGCTTTTTACACTATTTCGAAATTGGGAATAGTTTTAGAGAAAAACGCATTTAATTGTTGACACATTACGCCGTTCACACATCAACTGTATCGAGTTATGTTTCACTTATCTCTTACTCTCAGCATATAAATAAATATATTAGTTACGTCGGCCATTTAATGTAGATCAAAACTGTCTTTTACTGTTTTTCATTTTAATAAGTACTTTAGAAGTTGTTACAATATCAAAAAATCCTTACTGCGAAACGGCTCGCCACTCGCCATGCGTCCGCCGCGTCCGCCTGCCTTACACGCATCGGTGGTTAGTGGTAGAATGCTCGCCTGCCACGCGGGCGGCCCGGGTTCGATTCCCGGCCGATGCATTCTGTTTAATTTTCCTCGCAGGCAGCCACGTAGTGCTTGCTTTTCATCAGGGACAGAATACCCTCTTCAGCATTAACCACAAGCTCGAAAACAAAAATACCCGCCCGCTATACAGGCATAGCAACGAAGATTTAGATGCGTATTGGGTAATTGGAGTTGAATGTATTATTTCAGCGCGATATATTTGATTTCATATTTTTTGTAGTTATTAGTAGGTAGGTTTTTGTTTATAATTTCTTCCGCTTAAAAATAGTCATTTAACTATCTAAAAATAGTCATTTAAATATATTTTAATAAGTACTTGAAAAGATTAGTAGCACAGATTTAAAATTACGGTACCTACTAAAAAATCCTTGCTGTGTAAAACAATTGGGAAATCCTTATAGAAACTACGAAAATGCGGGTTGCATTAGGGTTTAATTAATTTTCACATTATCTTAAGTGCTTTGCAAACATACATTATATGAATAATCCAGTAGTAAAAGCGGGCGAAGCCGCAAGGGGGTTGCTAGTAGGTAAATAAAACATAAATTTGTTTTTTCCCGATTCTCATAGAATGATTTCTTCATTATAGATACTTGGTGGTTAGCAGTAAAAAATACACAAGACTGTAGAAATAAAAATATTCGACAACGGAATCAACAATTATTATCTTCAATTAGTTGATTGAGATAATTATTCTATACATAAACAATACTATAGATTGTATAAAAATAACGAATAATAAGATATGTTAATAATATAAGATAAATATTACCGTTAGACGCGGAAAATGGTCGTGTTGCTTAATTAAAATAATTTGATCTGCAATCTGAATACATTATGGCGATAGCCAATAAACCACGGCGGGTAGAAACATACGGATGTGTTTTGTGTTCGTGACCGTTTTGATTGGGATGGATGAGGAAGTGAATAATTGTATAGTTATTACTAAGCGATGTAAATATATATATGTAGTCATGTTTCGAGAACTTTTAAGGGTGTTAAAATAATTCAATTTATTAACTTTACAATTTCAATTATAATAATTACTTATGATTAATTAATTACAAGCAATAGGGTTGGATGTCGGACAAATTTTCAATTTAAATGTATAATAATCTTTTACATTCTGGTCTACTATTCTTTCTTAATATTCTTATAACATCTTGAGAAGTTTTGCAATAATCTAAAGAGAGTATGCTATAACAACGGCACTTCTGAAATACTTCTTATATAAAAAAAAATAAATGCTTTTTTGGGCGAGATAGAAACACACAAATGTTACGTCACGTAGTCTGTCACGTCACAACTCCATCTTAATGGGATTAAAGTCGTATTCGTTTAGAAAATATATTGTATACAGGGTGGAAGAGGCAGCGCTTCTTTTATTGAAACTGCATATAGGGTAATATATTTCAAATCCTAAGAAATTAATCAAGGTACCTCAACAGTTTGGACGTAGGATTTTTTTTTCATTTCACGATTTTTATCCATACCTGTATTTCGTGTGACGCACACATACGTGTGGACGTTTCCGATTTGACAGGTAAGTGTGTGCGTGCCTATGTTATACTTTACAAATGGCGTTTTATTTTAAAACGATAATTTTATTATTTATTTTGTTTGAAAAAATAACTTTTTCATTTTTGGGAATTATTTTTTTTCCGAATTATATTAGGCTTTTATAGAGTAGTTAAAACTGTGGTTTCATTTAAAGTAGTGCTGTCAATTCCACCCTGTATATTAAAACGTATATTAAACTTTTAAAAAAAATAAATTATAATCATACATCTTTATAATATATTATATTTTATTTACATTAGGAAATAAACATAACGTATAGAACAGTACTAATATAACGTACAGAACGTAGAGTGTCATGAAATTAAATTCTCAACCAATAAAAAACATTTCCTAAGCGCTACACAAACGTCTAAAAAACCTACCAATATGTTTTCACAATTACAAATATTCTATATCGGTAAAATGTTCATAATAGCCAAGTGTTTCCGCTAAGAGAAATGATATCGTCTAAATCAGAATTTTTAAATTAAACCTACTATTTATATGAAGAATCTACGGCAATTATCGATCTTAATGGCAGAAAATAGAGTTCAAAATATACGAACTAGGTATTTACTTAGAAACATTTAATTAAAATTTTGTGCGATACAGATAAA
>JAEBDU010009987.1:0-27586 GCA_016802625.1 Heliconius numata | reverse complement strand
CAACTTTCTTTGACTTTACGATATATTTATTAAATTAGGTGGCGTTGTGTAATGTATCATCACTATCTTATCGCAACGGAAAGGTCATACATTCGAACTTCCTAACAATAAAATTAGTGTTTTGATTTTACCCAAATGAATATTATCAACATACCACAGATATGAGGCCATGTGGCGCAGTGGAACATGTTCTGAACGTAAATAATGGTTCGTTCCATCTTCATTAAGGACATATGCCTAAACGCCTAAATCAAATTCTTGCAAAGAGAAAAAACATAGTGTCTTGACACTAAGCACGCTCTAATCTATTGTCCAAAAAAACCTGATGCTACTTTGAAACGTATCTGTTGCTATAAATTTCAAATTTTCAAATCATTATTTAGAAGTGATTATGTATGCTGCATGCTATTTTACATGAAAATTTAAATACCTTTATAACGGAAATTTACGCCGGCGTAGCTCATTAAAATAATTATTTACCTTTCAGGCGTAAATTGTGTGATGTATTCTGATCACAATTTATGGTATAGTTCCTAGATAATGATAGTAGCTAGCTTGTATTATTTAGTTGTTATTATTTTCTCTTTTTTAGTGTCACGTATGCAGAGGGAACCTAGTGTTAGGACACTCCGTTCCTAATTTGACACATAGAGCAAACGAATGAAAATATAAAATATTTAATTTTCCGCGAGTGAGAAACGCGACTGGCTGGAATATTTAATTAAATGTCTAAATAATATATTAAAATAAAAAAAAACGTCGTTTCAATTGAAATTTTCTGGATTTTTCTACAATTTCAAAAATTGTATATCCACTCTAGCTTAGCAGTAAAATCTAACATTTATAACGAGATCAGAAGAACTGTCCAACTAAAAAGAAAAGACCCTTGAAAGGTAAAACAAATACCATTACATTTTAGGTTCCCAAAAAGTCTAGTAAAATGTTTTACTATCTTTTACCTTTAAATTCTTCATAGAATTCAATTTTCCCAAATAGAATTACCGTTACCGACGGTCACGCAGCGTGGAGGATGATCATAAATCAGTATTGATTGTTCCAGTGTTCACGCTTTGGTGTCTTACGGATGAGTAAGATGTTACTTTCATTTGTAAATATTTACTGGTTCATTCGTTAATTAATTATGTTTTTCCTTTTGAATGAATTTTGTAGTTATTTCATCCTTGATATATTTTGCGAAAATGTTTATTATTGAACATCGAAAAAACTTGTAAGATTTTTTTTAAGATCTAGTTATATAAAGTGTGACTGTAAACAAGACTAATTTTGGTTTCGATTCCACTCGGGGATATGAAATATTTATTTATATTTATATTTTCATGCTCTCTAGTCGAGGCAAAAGCACAGCGTTGAATTCCGCCACTCAACACGCAATGCCTCCAAAATTGGGCGGAAAGTGGGAGACGGGTGTCTTAACACTAAATTCCCTCTGCCGACCTTGCAGTTTGCGAGATACAGCGCGAAGCTGATTCAATTTATATTACGATACCCACTCGAGAAAAACAAAATATTTTATTATTTTTTAATATTTTAATTTTCTCGCTGTGGTCAGAAACGCGGCGTTACACTCACTACTGAACACGCAATGCCTCGAGAATTCGACAAAGAGAAGTGTCTTTATTGCAACTTCGAGTGTCTTAACACCAGGTTCCCTCTGCCTCGCTAAAGCTAAAAGAATATTCTATTGCGTAATAAAAATACCTAATAATTTTCAAATTCTTAGATGATAAGTATTTTCAAATTAGTTTTAAGTATACCTCAGGTATACTCTAGCAATGTACGAGTGGCGTTTACTTTATCGACGTAAGCCTCACCACATTGCGGCATTCCGTACGGTATACCCGTATACAAGTACATACGAGTACATCAATCGTCCTTTTCGCTGACCTTTTCACTTAGGAAGTTTATTCACACTTAATTCCAAAATATGTACAAAATTTGAATTTTTAATTAATAATATTTAAAATAATTAGAGTCAAGGCCCAGAGACACAAGCATGGACTGCAATCGTAACAGGTTGTAGGTTTGATTCTCACTCAAGGAAATGAAATATTTAATACTAGTGGACCCGAACGCGGCTACGCCCGCTTGAACTATATGAATATTGATTAAATATATTTATGAAATTACTAGTGGACCCGAACGCGGCTACTACGCCCGCTTGAACTATACGAATATTGATTAAATATATTTGTTAAATTATTTTCAGTTTTCAATAGAGAGATGCGTTAAGCAAGCTCATTTTGGGTGACGTTTTCTAACAACAAACTTTGCAAATCGTTGCTTAGCAACGGTCGCATAGCGACGATGGTTATTAATATGGCGAAATAAATTGCATGTCAAATTAATAAGTATTTTAATATATTGGTATATATCGGAAATATTATAAATATGAGAAAAAAAAGTATCCCGAGACCCTCAAGTATCTCTATATGAGTATTTTATCACAATTAAATTAGCGGTTCGGCCCTGATTGCGTTAAAGACAGACAGACAGACAGACTTACTTTCGAATTTATAATATAGGTATGGATTTTCACTTCTTCGCCCTGATTATACAGTTCGATTCGGTCTGTACAATTTCATATAGCTATTCAATTCAATTATAAACATTAAAAAACAACGATACCACTTAATTTATTATAACAATTAGTTTTGGAATAACCACAAAGGAAATATTTAATTTTTATAAAAGTTAATTTAATTTAGTTCCTAGGAGCGGCTATAGTCTGCGTCATACAGTCAACGCGCGGTAATCTAATTTCTTGTCGAGTGTATTGAACTACCCCTATATATATCTAACTAGTATATGCTATTGTTTCTATTTTTATATAGGTAATATTTTTATATAGGTAATACAGCCTTAGAACGTGGTTGTAAAAATTAAATTAAAAGGTACTATAAAATGAAGTTAAAATTATATTTTTTTTGAATAATTTGGGTCTTCTTTCTGTAGTAATAATTACCTAGAAAATTCAGTTAATTATTTTAATTGTTTAAAGATCTTATTAAAAGTATTACTTCAAATGATCCCATTTTATTCGATAACTGCAATATTAGTATCATTTGTTGCTAACGGTTGTAAATTGGACTAAAATTCACAGTATTTGTCAAATTACAAAAAAAATAGGTATATAAATAAATATTTTTTAGCGTCACGCTCATAGCAGAGTAGACAGAGGGAACCTAACGTTAAGAATCTCCGCTCCCCATATTGCATGAATTCTGGAAATCTTTTCATATTTCTCATATAAAAACAACCTTAAAAGCGTACTATTTCAAAAATTTTGTAACAATTTTACGACTTGCACCGCCTCGTAGTGTCCCCAGTTCAAATAGATTGAGATAAACGCGCTATGTGGGTTTACATTAAACACGTGGGCGGCTTATGTACGATTCGCTGATATCTTCATACTAAATTATGGTTACCTCGATTGAATCATTCTTTGTTTTTATGACTTTAATGAGCATTTATATAGAATTTATTATGTCAACTCAATTTTATGGTATGAGGCCCTCATGGCACAAGGGCAGAAAGGCACTGTAACGCGACGATTGTAGGTTCGATCCGTACGCTAGCTTCGCTCTGGCGATTATTATATTTCAAACATTTTTCTTTCAAGAATATAAGGAAAACGCAACCAATTAATTCCAACTACCGCCATTAAATATTTATCGACGAATCAATTTAATTTACTGCCCATTTTTCCTTATTAGAAGAATGTTATTCACCCGTCCAGGCAAGAATTTAAGGTTCCTTAGAAATATGTGACGAAATCCATCTATTCTATTATATAACGTTTGAACAGGCCATTGTTTCTCAACTGGTCAGCGTCAGCGCGTGGGTCTGCCCACATCTTCTAAAGAACAATGCTACTGGTACCGCTGTGTTTGGAAACGTGATTTCGAATGGGTTTTCTGATATGCAAGCCGAATGTCGATACAATCATTTTGGGGTTTTGCAGCGGCTTTATATATTGTTTTGATAAAGTTGGTTTTTTTGTGGATTTCGTAGAAAATCTTTATCAAAATTGTCAAAATAACGAAATTAAAATACAAATTAAATAGTAGCAATATTAAGGTGTACAAAAAATTGACTGACTGAAAAAAAACACTTACAATAAAAAAATATTTTGAAATAAATCTTCATTAAATGAAAAAAAAATATAATAAAAAAAATGGATTTTTTTAATAAAATGCACAAAAAATATTTCTTCCTCTCTATTGTTAGGTTATTTTCCTTATTGACACATATTCTTATTTTATGAGTTTCTTGCCGGCTCGTCTCAGCAGAACTGCCTTCAGAACCGGTGGTAGCTTTTTGTTTATATGTTCATTCGACGATTCAATAGTACTTATAATATTAGTCTATTTGAATAAAGAATATTTTAAATTTGAATTTGAATTGGACATACATACATACACGAATAAAACTGTCTATCCATACAAGAAGTAATCAATAAATTACGTGCACCAATAACTTCATGGTAATAAAGCACGCTGTTTACTTCAGAATAAGCGATTTGTTCCGGCCTTTACTCAGGCTTAAGGTTCGATTTCACAGTAACCCGTTTTAATCTATATGATTTATAGATTATCTGTGGTTGCTTATCGTTTTGTTATTTATTATCTGTGCTTTGTTTTCGTAAGTACAAAGAGGGAAATGTTTTGATTGACGCAAGCCGTTGTGGATGGTTAAATAAATAAATAAATAAACCTAAATAAATAATGTGGGTTGAATGTTGATATTTTTTATATTATAAGTAAAAGATTTTTTTATGGTAAATTTATCATCTGTGTGTTATGTCACATCACTATCTTCTATCTTTCCATTTGGTGATAAAGTTTTTTTTTATTTCCAGTCATTAACAAAGAAACTTGATTTTTAGTCTAGTTTCGTTTTAGTAGTTGTAATAATTAATAAATACATGTTTTAGCAATTAAATAAGAAAAAAAAACTTCATACTAAAAATGTTTCATATTAAAACTTTTATTGTATTTTTTGATGTTACGATACGTTTTTTTAAGTAATCATCTAAATTTTAATGCTTATTTTCACTTAAAGAATCCTATAAAGTGTATTATAATTTTTAATTAAGCGAAAATAAGGCAAACAGGAAGAACGATAGACAAATAAATTGCTTAAATACAACAAAAAATCCGATCGAAATCAGGGCAATTAACCCGCCCACGGAATATTCTATATGAGGTGAATTTAAACATGTTTTGTAGAGGAAGTGTATATTATTATAAGTTTATTAATTATATTAATTTGATCGACATTTATGAACTAACAACGCCACATACGAGTAGGTTATTGGCGCCGTACGTACTTAATAATGATTGATTAAAATAATGATGTTTCCTTCTCAACACTTGTATGTGTGGGAACGTCAAAATAGTGTTATATAGTAAACTAGTGGACCCGAATGCGGCTACGCCCGCTTGAACTATACGAATATTTATTAAATATTTTTTATTAAATTATTTTCAGTTTTCAATAGAGAGATGCGTTAAGCAAGCTTATTTTGGGTGACGTTTTCTAACAACAAACTTTGCAAATCGTTGCTTAGCAACGGTCGCATAGCGACGGTTGTTTATTAACATGGCGGAATAAATTGCATGTCACATTAATAAGTATTTTAATATATTGGTACATATCGAAAATATTACAAATATGAGAAAAAAAAGTATCCTATGTTCATCCCGAGACCCTCAAGTATCTCTATATGAGTATTTTATCACAATTAAATTAGAGGTTTGGCCCTGATTGCGTAAAAGACAGACAGACAGACAGAGTTACTTTCGAATTTATATATACGCATGTAGGTATGGATTTTTATATAGTTAGTGTAGGTACGTCTTAAATCTAATTTAGATAAAATATTTTAAATAAGAAAAATATTAATATTTAAAATGTATTAAAAAACAAACTATTAATTGAATAATGTTTTATTTGTTGTATTTCGCACATGACAGGGTTAGGCAGAGGGAACCTGAGAATTTAGTGAACATTTCGTTCCCCACTTTCTGCCGAACTCTGAAAATTCTTTTTTCTTTCTTTTTTTTAATCTATCTTAACCATAATATATACCTACTAAAATGAACAAACAAACTTACCTCTAAACGTTCTCGCAAACAAAATGCCATTAAGAGTTTTATTAAATTTATGCATGTATGTACTACCAGAGTCATTATCCTCTAACACAGAGTAACCTTTCGCGTGTTCTCTTCAAGCATTGTAGAAATTTAGTATTTAAATACATTATCAGTTGCTTCGCGAGAAAACAATTATAGAGACATATAACAATCGGCACGCGACTTGTTACATGTGTATGCTCTTATAAGGCATGTTTAGATATGAATCTTATTATTTTAGCTACCTGATGGTTCTGTGATGGTTTTGACGGCACGATGGTTGTCGGTTCTGTTTAGGTTAGGTAGGTTAGTATGTGTATTTTGCTATATATTAGTTCATGGTGTATTCCACATATAGCAGGATAATTTGAGTCTAGTGATAAGACACTCTACTCCCCATTTTTTATATTAGTTGTTATTACTAGATTTAATAGTTATTGTAGATTTAAATCCAACCGATTCGAATTTCATTCGAAACAAAGCTTGTAAGATAAATTCGTGAAATAGTGATTTACTAAAAAAATCCATTATAATTTTTTTATATCTTATTTGAAATCATAAAATTATTATTATTATTATTTGTGTAAAATATATACGAAATAAAAATGTTAACTTGAAACTGAAGAAAAACTACGACTCAAAATGCTGTAGTAATTGCATTTTTCTCCTCATAAAACTTACAACTTTCATACAAAAAATAATAGAAAAATTTTGATGACTATCACAAAAACAGTTCATTTATCTATCTTTCCTTTAAATAACATGAATTGCTGTTCCAATTATAATAGAAGTATCTTTTTCTTTATCAAGTACATAGAACACAATAGCTGTTCCTTCCCTAAATCGAATCTAGGCCAGCGATAGTACTGTGTGCAAGCGAGCGCGTGGGCGACTGATCTATTCCTTCAAATCAGACAATATAATAGTAGTTATCATTGAAAATTATTTTAAACCAGAACGCAAACCAAGTAGAGTTATACCCAGAAAAATAAGATTTAAAATTAAATTAATCTACAATTTTATGAGTATCTAAGGATCTTATAGGAATTTTTATTACTTTTTCGAATTGTAACAAATTTTGACAAAATACACAAACCTACGATTATGAATCTTTTTTAAACAATTACTTCTTTAAAAAAAAATTTCATGAAAGAATATTAATAAATTTCTAGATCTCTATTAATTTTTAAGAAATTGGTTTATTTAAGAAGTATGTGAGCCACTGACATATTTTAAAAGAAAACACATAGAGTAATAAGAAGTATTCATATTTATTTCCAATTGAACTAAGTAATATATAAACATATACATATATATATTTTTTGGAATTCATACAAAACTACAAACAGTATTGAAAAGTAAAGGCACAGCTTTAGTAAAATATTTAAATCGTCACGCAGCGCGTCGTGTATTCCAATTGGCTGGTTTCAAAATTTTATTTCTACTTTTTTATGAAATGCACCTGTTCCCGCTTCGAATAATTCACGTTCGAAAATATAACGATAGGAATATAACGGAGGACGTTATATTTAACATATATATACCGTATATATATGTAGATATGTTTGTACATTGTATGTAAGTTTCGATTTAAATAATTTTGACTTAAAATAAAAAAAATCGGCTTCACGCTGTATCCCGCACACAGCAGGGTAGACAGAGGGAACCTAGTGTTAAGACACTCCGTCCCTCAGTTTCTGTTATGGCATTTCATAAAAGAAATATTCAATTTTTCTTATATATTTAAAAAAAATGTGAGCTAAATCAAAATAAAAGAAATGAGTAAAATAACATAATGTGTGGCCATTTAAGTATTTCAGTTATTTTCTGTTGGCACGAATTTAGACCAAAATTTAAATAAAACATCTTATATTAATTAACATATTTCAACATATTAAATGTATTAATACTTTTTATAGTTTTTTCTTTCTCTACTTTAGTTTGAACTCTACTCCAGACAGTGTTTGCCCGCAATGCGGCGTTAACACACATCCCTAGCTTGTTACGCATTGAAAAGTTATTTTTTTCATCACAATATTTTTATACGCGTTTTGATACTATTTTTTTACTTTCAGTGAATTTATTTTCTATATTTCTATAATATACCAGAGGAAGAATATTTTAATTTTAGCGACTTATATATTTCCATGACTGATTGCTATTGGGTGCTTATTAAAACTTGGATCCTTTAAATAATGGATACTCCAATTAAATTATCTAACCCAAGCGTTTGTTCACACAATACAAACTATATATAGTATAAGCAACATATAAGATTTCTATTGCCAATTATTAGGGAAACAGAAAAATACGAAAATTTTGAGCAAAATCTCTATAATTTCTGTAAAATATAAAAGTGTATCCGCGGCTTTAAATAATGAAGTAAAGAGCCCTCATGAGATTTCAGTGAGTAGGATGCAGGAGCATGAGTCTCATATAATCCCCATCGCATAACAGAAATTGTTTCCCCAAAGAGAAAAAGAGATTGAGAGGAGAAAAAAAAAAAAAACCAAAAACCACATGGAAACAAAGAACTACATGGCTTATAATTAAGTTTTCAGCTTAATAGACAATGCAAGTTCGAAAATAATCAATTTCAGTAAAAAGTAATATAATACAAAAAGAAGATTAATACGAAAAGGCAAGCCAATTCAATTCTAACTAATCTATTTTTTAACTTTTAATAATATGATCGAAGTATGCAAAAACTCTATTAAAAACAAATATAAGTATCGTATTATAAATTCTAATTTAATATCTACGGCACATTGTTAAAATAACCTTGGTATTATATTCATTCTGTTTTTACACACTAATATTTGATTAATGCTATTGTTTAAGTTAAAATTAAATATTTTTAATACAGAATTAAAATTTTTATATAAATATTAAAATCAGCTTCACGCTGTATCCCGCACACAGCAGGATAGGCAGAGGGAACCCAGTGTTAAGACACTCCGTTCCCCACTTTTGCCGAATTTACAATTTCATAGTACAAGTACTATTATAAATCATTATATAATAATAGTTTAATATTTGACACGAGTAAATATTTCCTAACAAACACTCATAAAGCTCCATTAAAACTTAAAGCCATTTAAATAAATTAATGAATAATGCACATTTCAAAAAGTAAACAGCCAGATGCAGCTAGCCCTGTGATGTTTGTTGCTAGTCGAACGGAATTTGCATAACTATATTAAAACTTCTATATTACTTTTGCATACATTTATGACCAACCCATATGAAAGTAAATTTGATTCGTATAGTAATTATAATTTTAAGATGAAAATGTAAGTTGTTTATTTTATATGAATTGTTTACTCTGGTTATAATAAGAAAGATCTTAAAGGCATCGTGATTCAGTGATTAGATGGTTGTGAGCGATGATTGTGGGTTCAATTTCGCTCAAGCTCAGAATAGAATTTTGGTATGAAATACTCATTATGTCGAAAATTAGAGGAAAAGCATACGACGCAATTTCTTATAACTACGTTTTCTCTACCTGTTATATACAGAAGAAAATAAGAAGTTGGGGCCGTCTGAGACAGTGGCACATGCGAGTGATTGTAAACATGACGGCTGTGGGTTCGATTCCTATTCGGGGAAATGAATTAAAAAACTTGAACCTCAAATCCTTATAATATCTTCTCTACATACATTCATCAAGCAAGAATATATATTACTTTCTCTGAAAGTGATAAAATTGTAAACTTGTCTTGAAATTGAAATTAGGACCTATCTTATTTTAAGATAAGCGTAAATTAGGGTTTGCAAAATAAACACTAAACAATCTAGCTATTAGCGTTAATTGATTAGGTATTGATAACGTGAAATAATTAAGTTAACTAATACTAGCTTATTTGACAAAAGTAATTGTATCTAGCAAGAGTAAATAATGGATATGACATTAGAAATAATAGAAAAAATAAAAAGGCCTAGATTAAACGTAAATATGAACTAATATTAGATTAATATAGATTTTATTTTCTTCGCTGTGTTAACGAGGCAATCGCAGCGTTGAGTTCCACCACTCAACACCCAATCCCTTCAAACTTGTCGGAAAGTAGGGAACGTAAGTGTCTTAATAGGAACGGAGCAGTAACATTAGTTTCCCAGGTTCCCTCTACCTCTCGTCCCAAAACCTTTAAATACAACTGTACGTGTAATGTAATTGCATTACATTAAGTTCAAAAATGACGTATTTTTTTCATTTTGCGTTCATAAACATTATTTAACTTGTTTTTTTTTTTTAAAGTGTAATTAAGTCATTGTTGCACCAAAAGACCCAAAAATACATTTCAATTTTTTCTCCCATACATAAAATAATTAAGTAGCCATATTATACACGTATAAAAAAACTATAATAATTATTATACAGTTTAATAAACATCGATTATATAATAATTCGTCTTGCATGTCATATTATTATTCATTCGATGTGATCAGCGACAGCGACATTCATGTTAATACGAATGCTAATAGCAATTATGTATTTACAAGATAACTTGTTTCACGTTTCGCTGATAATTTGTAATTTAGTTCGTATTTTACTGGTATTATTTGGTTATGGTTGTAGAATATGGTTGATGATTATATTATGGTTGCAGAACAAAGTTAAATACAATTAGGTAGATACATTTCATTTTCTCTAGTGGGAATCGAACCCAAAACCAGTCGCGTTTACAATAAAGAGACTAGTGGGACTTACGGCAAAATTCAAACTACTTTAATCTAACAAGATTAGGGTATTTTCCATCCCAGGACCCTACCCTGCCTCTTTTTGAGGATTCAAATTCAAAGCTGTTTTGTCGACGGGTATTTAAATTCTGTTCTATCTATTTATCTATAAAGAATATCTAATTTATACCAACCCTTATCTCACATGGGTTGTTGCATACGTGGGTATTTGGCACTAAGTCACGTAGTTCACTTGGCATCGAGCAAGTCTAGACAAGTTCTAGATTTACGGTATCCTACGCGTAGGAGCTGTTGGCCTCGCCTTCTTATTATTCAATTAGTCAATTATATTTTTGGACGAGAAATGCAATTTTGGACAACCATGTTCAAATTTTGGTCTCGTGAATTTCATTTAAATAATAGTATTTTTTTATTAGTTTATATTTATATAATGTAATTTAAGTAATAGTTCCATGTAAAATAAAATGTATTAATATTTTATAGAGCGTGAAGAAAATAAAATGAGAATGTTATAAAGCAGTTGTTATTATATTGTGTTCTTTTGTTTTATTTTTTTTAATAAAATAATTATCTTTATCATATTGGGTCTGCATTGCAGTAAATTGCGATAAGTATATTAATAAAAATAAATAACTATTTTTACCATTCTAAAAAAAAACTATCTGAGTTAAATATATTTTATATGTTTTCAAAGTATAATAATAAAATCTTAAGCTATGGAACTTAATAAAAATTTTCTACGCCAATGTTCCCAGCTAAAACACATATTTATATGCAAGAGTTAGTTTACGACCGTAAATGCAGCACAAAAGTAAATAATGAGAAATGCTCGTGGACTCACATTAAAATTCCCATTTATTGTACAGGTTAAGTTAATATGCATTAGCAAACAAAATGAAATTTTTATTTATTGTTATTTAAAAATATTAATTTTCAACAACAAACTGAACCAAAATGTTATTTTTAACCGACTTCTGTAAGAAAAGGAGGTTATCAATTCGACTGTATTTTTATTTTATTTTTATTTTTTATTCTTTTTTTATGTTTTTTACCTCATAACTTTTGACTGGGTGAACTGATTTTGATAATTTTTTTATTTGAAAGGTGAAGTTCCCGAGTGGTCCCATTTTTTTGGTCCATGTCTGACAATGGTATCTATGAGAAAATCACATAAGTCTTATTTATATGATATTGATTATATTTATTAAAACTAATGTATTGTTAGGCCCAGTAGTTAACTAGCTGTGAACCGTAGGTCTTTAATTCGAATTCCAATCAATAGTGTACCTATATAATTTTCCATTATTGGAAGAAATTTGTTTTGCATGTTACGAAAACAATATTACTATATAAAAAAAAATCAGCTTCACGCTGTATCCCGCACACAGCAGGGTAGGCAGAGGGAACCTAGTGTTAAGACACTCCGTTCCCCACTTTCTGCCGAATTTTGGAGGCATTGCGTGTTGAGGGGCAGAACTCATAGCCGCGCTTTGCCTCGACACCAGAGCGAAGAAATGGGAATATAAACGTAAACAAATATTTCATTTCCTCGAGTGGGGATCGAACCCACAACCGTCGCGTTACAGTCACACCCTTGTGCCGCTGAGCCTCAACTATATAAAACAATAACCGACGAAATTTATTATTATTCCGCAAGAAAGGAAATAATAAATACATATGTATTCTTTTTATATTTATACTAAGCACGAATCGCATTTTACTGATTCATTAAAGAGTACCGCAGTGATGTAGGGTCCCTCCTCAGATAATAATCATTTTTACGTGACTGGCACTGTAAGTGTTATTTTTTATGTTCGCACACATTTTTTTATGGATAGTAAGTAAAAAGCAATGCGCGGCGTTGAGTTCCGCCACTATATATGTAACTCCAGAATTTGACGGATAATGAAGAGCGGAGTGTCTTAGCTTTACGGGCCTTCTAGGCACCCTGCTGTGTGTGGAATACAAAATGAAGTTAAAAACGAAGAAAAAACCAACTAGCAAAACAATATATTTGCTTTAGATAGGTACTATAAAAAATACTAATTTCCTAAATAAAAAAAAGCATGAATATTTTCTATATATAACTTCTAACTACAAATTTCAAACTATGCGTATCCTTTATATTTTTAAATCTAAAAAGATTGAAAATGTAAATAAATAATAAGACAAAAAAAGGAACCTACGTACCAAACCGTAAATATACTGTGTGAATACTCATAGCAACCATAAAAATGAAAAGCTGAAATATAACATTCAGAAGCATATTATTTGAATTCTTTACAAAAAATAGTTTTCTAAGAGTAAGAGATATGCTGTACTTGACCTGTTTCTGGTAACCTTGCACCTCTTGCTTGTATCACTGATCTTGCAAGAACAAATACTAGAGACTTAAGTTACATAGTATTCCTTACAATAATAATAAACATATTATGTAAGACGACAGACAGCCTTTAACCATTAAAAGTATGTACTCATCAATAATTCTTATTTGTCATATTTATATCAAGACTTTTTCAAAGCACTTGGTTTTTTTTCAGCGTCGCTTGTTCCACATATGTATATGGTAGGCAGTGAGCCTAGAGTTAAGACACTCTGTCTTCCCGTCCGAATTCGAGAGATTGTATGCTAAGTAGCGGTGCTCAAATCGTCTTAAGATGAAATCCTGTTTTAATATTATAAATGTAAAAGTTTGTGAGGATGTTTGTTTCACTTTCACGCTAGAAGCACTGAACACATTTAGAGGAAACTTTATAGTAGTAAAGCTTATATAGCAAAGTAACACATAGCCTACGGCTTATAGAAACGTTTTGTATAATTTGGCTAAAATATAATAATAAGCGAAGCGGGCGAAGCCGCGTGTGGGTCGCTAGTATTCATAATTCCAAGTGTGGACCAAATTTAGTCAGTCTCCTGCTGCGAATATCTTCTTTAATATGAAAATTCCAAGATATGATACAATGTATATTATAATACACCTATAGTAATTTTACATAATTACAAATAAGCCCAATAACAAATATGGACCATAAAAAGTTATTTTTATAGAGAAATATACTTTTACAATCTCCACTTAATGCGTTATAAAATCTTAAAGAACCTGCTTTACCATTATTAAGCTAATATTAGCTAAACGTTTAGTGTAAGTAGTTCTTTATATTAAGCTAGCTTAGTTTTTAAAAGCTTTTATTTATAACATAATTCATATTTTAGATTGCTATATTATATACCGATCTATTATAACTTCTTAAAGCCATCGAAGCGGGTGCAAAAATGTGACGGTTGTGGGATTCGATTCCCACTCGGGAGAGTTAAATATTTCGGCATTAAGACCAACCACTTAACACGCGATGCCTTCAGAATTTGGTGGAAAGAGGAAAACAGTAGTGTCTTAATGGGAAACGGAGTCTTAACACTAAGTTCCCAGGTTCCCTTTGCAACACATATTAAACTTTCAAATACGTGCCTACATTACTTAATCGAAAAACCACTTCAAAATTAACTTTAACTAAAATGTTTGTGAAAAATTAGCATCACAAGTGTTTGAAGTGCATTAAAGTTCCTCTGTTTACGAGCTTTGTGCGCTTTCGTGGAATGCGTTAAGTTTAAGTGTCACTTATAATTTGTGGTTTTATAGCTAAAGCTAAGTTTACATAGCTAAGCTAATAAACATAAATAAATAATATTAATTATACTAAACCTACTGCTAGTTTCAGAGAGCTTTTGTAATTATGTTTATTAATATTATACGTTTTGTAATCTTTGAAATAATTTAATATGTATATATATTTTTATTATCAAATAATGTTAATATTTAATGATCTATAATACTAGCAGCCCCAGCTAGGCTTCGCCCGCTTGAAGTTTACGAATATTTGTTAGGGAAAATTGTTGAATTATTTTTGTATCTATAATATTATGAATTTCACAACTATCTAGGTAGGTGCACCACAAACGCGGTTTTATCCTGCGTATATCCCAAAAGTAGACCTTATGTTGTTTCCCAATCCCGCTTCTTCTTAGAGTATCACATTCCCAATTTCTCATAAAAATAGGTTCAATTATTCATACGTACGATGATTAGCTGAGGAAACAAAAAAACAGACAATTTGGTGATAAATTTTATCAAAACTGTCATAAACATTTGGATTAACAGAGTGTTCCAAATTTCCGTGTTTCTGTTGTTATTTTGAAATCACAGGCAGAAATTTCAATTTTATTTATATGTATTAATTAGATGTCAAAAGGTATTTTTTAATTAATTCTGAGCTTTTACCTAGAGACCTATACATTTATATTTAGAATATTTTCAATTTGCTCAGTTAACTCACATTAACATAATATCACGCATATTACTTAAATATATAGAAACTGGAAAAAGGAGAGATGCGTCAATAGATTGTCTTGTCTTTAATATAAAAAAAAACACTAATATTAATCCTTCATACATTGTAATAAAAAAATAAATAATAATAAAAGCCGAACGTGGCCATTCCCATCAAGTTAATCTGATAGAGAAATCAAATATGATATATCGCTTTGATAGTTTCATAAGAATGCGGACAGTTACCGCCCGTAGCTACTTTAACTGGAATAAGTTAATGTTTATCCAAAGATTGCCTTTGTTGGTCATCATCTATACTGAGAATAGAGTATTATAAATATACCACTTATCCTAATTTCAAAACACTTAGGGCGGTAAGAGATTCGAATTCATAATTATATACTATTATAGTACAAGTAAATATATTATTAAACCAAAATATTGGAGCATCTGTCTTACTGTATCCTGCATACAGCAGAGGGAATAAAGTGTCAAGGCACTCCGTTCCCCATTTTCCGCTGAATTTTCCGAGGCATTGCGTGTTGAGTAGCAAAACTCAACGTCGAACTTTGGTGCGAGAGTGAAGAAATGAAAATATTAGTAAATAATTATTAATTCCTCCGGGGATCGAACCCACAACCATCCCGTTACATAAAATTACAAATTTGACATTTACAATTTAATCAATGCTATTGTACTCGACGAAGTTACAATGATTGATAACCACTACGTCGACCTTTCTTAACTAAACAATACATTAAGGCTATTCAAGATATTCAAACTTTATCATTTACTGTTTATTTTCTATCATTAAATGAAACAATCTTCTATCATTAAATGAAGCAAATGTTGACCTGTTATGATAAAACTGTTTTAATAGACTAATATCATTATAATTATAACCGCTTAAACTAAATGATAGCAGTTCAGTATGTATACAAAGAAAGTTGTAGGCATTTTACTTGTATGTCTATAGTAGAGAAATAAATTTTATTTTCTCAAATGGAATAGATTTAATTATTTTTTATGCAACGAGTGTAAACGCGACATGTTATGGGTTCGATTCCCATTCGAGAAATTGAAATTTTCTCGTTCTGGTAACGAGGCAAAGTAAGGCGTTAAGTTCCGCCACTCATTACGCAATGCCTCCGGAATTCGGTGGAAACTGGGGGCAAGAAGTGTCCTAACGGGAACAAAATGTTGCACTGGGTTCCCATATCCCCTCTACCTATATATACAGCATGCAGCTAAAAAACAAAGAAAAAACCATATTATATAAATAAAGTTAATCAATCATTCTATAACAAGATGAAACATTACACCAAATACAACAAAATAAGACTTAAAACACCGATACGATCGACATTTACAACAAACCCTATTAAAAATGATACAACAAAAACAAGCTGTCAATCAATAACACAATGTTTATTCAAATATATTCGCCATTATAATTGGAACTATTAGGATTACATCATAGCAGTTTTTGCTCTTAACTTTACTAACAAATTGATATGTCAATAGAGTTGCAAAACCCACCTACGCTTCGTCCTTGGCAGTTCTTTATTGCTCTATATCCATATATCTATATATATGTATTTGAATATTTACTTAAACTACTTTTTTTATTATGCTTAATTATTATAGTTTTAATATTTTTGGTTATAAAAATTAAGTGCGATTCCTTCGTAAGTCCCAGTGAACCAGTATAAACATCTATAAAATAAAAACATTTTAAGCTACCATTGTATTATACTCGTATACACAGTTAAAAGTAATGTGCAGTTTATATAATAAATTTATTAGTTTATTCTTATTGTAAATACGATCAATCGATTGATATTCATATATGAGAACAAAAAAACTCTATTGTTATTTACTATTCAAATGAAACGTATGTAGAGACTACCGATATAATATTATAGAGTACAAATTAATCTGTGCACAAAAACCACTTGGCTTCCAAAGCTGTACTTTAAAAACGCTTCGTCATTAAAATTAAAACTACAATCATTTTCTTTGTATCGCTAATATTATTTTCGTTCGTGCTTATTGATACCTGATATCTAGTTAATTAGTAGAAGTATTATTAATACTAAAATGTTTTTTATTTATATTTGGTTTTGTCAAGTTTTGATGGATATAATAGACAAAATAGAATTAAATTTGTTCTGTTTTTTTAAAGATAAAATGAAAAAGAAAAATAGCTTCCCTATTGCGTCATCGATTTTGGTCGCAAAGAATATTATCTAGATGGTTCTAATTAAATATTTTAGATTTTAGATTTCAAATCGGGCATCGTTAAAATTCTGGATCTACTTTTGCTTGGATTTTTGGTGTAGATAACATCGATTCGTGTAATTTATATTGATATATTGACGAAATATTTTGTTAATATCCTGGTTCCCTAAATATGGTACCACCTTCTTGACTAGAACTATAACTTTATGTTTTGTTACCTTGTTCATTTTCAGTCAACATTTTAAAAATAATTTTACTATAATTCTTTGAAATTTTTAAAAACATCTTATATATAGATAAGAATTATAAAATTAAATTATATTCATACGTTTCAATTGCGAAATATAAATATTACTTTGCAATTGCCTACGACATACTAAAGCTTGGAAGATCGAAAGATCGATCGAAGAATCGAAATTATATCAGATGTATTAAAGATACCGTTATCGATAACGCTCTTCGTGACTGTAAATAATGCTTAGTAATATAAACTAATTAATATAATAGTAGCGTTAATTAACCTTATATCTTTGCATCGAGTGGTCATCGATATTGTTGGTTTCGATTGTATCGATATCTCTTTTATATATTATGCTATCTGCTTGCTTAATTGTATTGTTTTCGTCTGTCATTATATACAGGTTGGAATTGTCAGCACCACTTTAAATGAAACTACAGTTTTAAATACTCTATAAAAGCCTTATATAATTCGGAAAAAAAAGAAAAAGTTATCTTTTCAAACAAAATAAATAATAAAATTATGGTTTTAAAATAAAACACCATTTGTAATGTATAACATAAGCACGCACACACTTACCTGCAAAGCGGCAACGTCGCACACGTATGTGTGTGTCACACGAAATACAGGTATGGATAAAAATCGTGAAATGAAAAATACAATAAATACTACGTCGAAACTGTTGAGGTACCTTGATTAATTTTTTTTAATTCTGGGTTTGAAATATTTTACCTTATATACAGTTTCAGTAAAAGAAGCGCTGCCTCTTCCACCCTGTATATAAAATATTATATTATAAGTTGCAAAAGCTGCATGTTTATGGGACCATAACTTATCAATTTTGTTTTCCTCATTCTACTTGGTATTTCATGACTAATTGTTTTAATGCTAAATTTCCTTATTATGCTTTAAAGTGATAGCTTGTAACACTTTCAGTAGTTAAGTGCCTATCCTGTATATATATCCCTTCAATTTGATTTCTTTTCATTGTAGGATAGCTGCAAAATTGCGACAAGGATTTTACGAAGTGCTTGGAAACGAGACTGGGATAGGTTGTTAGTTTTAGTTAACAATTGTGAACTTGTCAGCCGGTCAACGAATGAAGTCGAAAATTGTGAAAATGAAATATTTGCCCACGGGTGGGCACAAAGAAACGTATACGCTACTCACCGCGAGGAGGAGATATATGAAGAAACTAATGTATGTAAAGTATTTTATCGTTCTTTTCTCACAGATGCAATTCTACCATCTTTTGGATTTTGTTTAATAGTTGACAGATTTTTATCAGTTCAGTTGTTAACAATTTCATATTACATTGTTTTAGTTCTTATTGTGTAAGAGTTTGCGAAATTGCAGTAATGGCTGTTGTACAAGTTGCCCAGCTCCCGTTAGACGAGCGAGATGTTTAATCGTGATAGATGAACGTAAGCAATCTGTATCGAAAATGCAGTTCATTGCACAATGACTTGCGCTATGGAATTTTACTCTTTATTATAATAGCCCTAATACCTTTTTTTCTTATTTCGTAAACTGGCGTCGCCTACCGTACATTTCACTTGGAACGTGCAGCATATCTCTTATAACTTTAGAACTGGTTGCTTGTTTGAAGGACGAAGATATATTTCTTCAGTTCAAGTAAATTACTTTAGTTAAGAAGAAATTGCTGCTAGCTATTCGTGTCATTAGTGCGACTCTTATAATGATTGTTTGTGCCATTAGCAAATGAGTCCCAGTAGGAGATTACAGTTGAAACATGGTTTCCGTAGAAATATCTTTGGATTTTCTTAGTTCATATTAATAGAAGCTCCTTGTGCATTCCAATGGTAGTTTCTTAGATTATCTTTTACAAACAGTGTAGGTTACATTTCTTTCGCGTATTTTTGGAAAGCGTTGTAAATAAATAGAATATTCCATACTTATAATAAAATCTAACTGATCGGTATAATAGAACGCAAAACAATTTTTAAAATTTTTGTCTCTGCGTTTGTTTTCAATAATCTCAGAAATGGCTTAACCGATTTAATTGCAGTTTTCACTATTATATTTGGGCTAGCTTGATATTATTATTAGCGGGCGAAGCCGCGAGCGGGTCGCTAGTAAAACATACCAATTATTATACAAAGTAATAGTCACGTTCTCCCCCTCATAGCGTAATATCTCGTCAATTATCGAATTTACATAATTATAACGTACGCCAGCGTAATGTGGGCTATTTTACACCTACAATTATAAAAAAGGTCGCATTAAACCACCAATTTGCGAATGCCTCTGGCTCGTGTGTATATATATGTTAATGGTTTCGTACTCAACGGTTGGAGGCACCTGCTTTATTTGGTCCGATTATATTATAATTAAAGAAAATTGATAGTTACGGTTAAATAGATTTTGTAGTTTGCTTTAGGAAATATAATATAATCATATATACCTATTACAATAGAAGCTAATTATTATATTTATATATAATATAGTCTCTATTTGTAGATATATTAATATTTTCCTCCTAGTAATATTTTAACCTATTATCGCGCGTACAACCTCAAGAGAACGAAGTTCCAACTGCTTTAATTTTTAGTTTTTTTTTGCGGTTTAATAAATACCTATTATTTTAATCCCATTATGGAGAAAACCTGACGTTTTTCTTGGTACATGCCTATTTATTAATAAATATATTTTCATAAATATTAATAATATTCAATTATAATAAAGTTCAAGATCTCCTACTTTAGTCAAATTCAAATTATTACTAAAAGTAATAAATTGGAGAACGGAGGGTCCTCATATTAGACACTACCCTATTATTCGTTTTATATTTATTTCTATTTGTTTTAATACGATAACTAGAAGATTGTTTAAATTTGCTATAACAATAATGGAAAATGAAATTTACGATTTCCATTTCCATACCAGAAAGGTAAATAAATATTCCTATAAGTACTCTAATTAACTACAACTATCGAAACATCGGTGAAATCCGAATTTATTATACTAAGATAATGATACTAAGATAATAGCTCTTACAAAATAATGCGAGAAATGATGACCATTCCTTATTCGGCTCAAAATGGGATATCGGTTTTATAATTTTCGGTTTTTATAATTGTATTAGAAAGTAAATTTTTCATTTTTTTTGGAGAAACACTTTTGTGTTTTTTTAGTGGCTTTAGTATTTTTAAAGTCTTTTTTTTTAAATCTGCTTACTGTATATTTCATTTTTTTTATTGACTACAATTTGAGGCCAGTCGTGGCGAAGAGTCAGAAAGTGCGACTATAAAACCGACTGGTACTGGGTTCGATCCCCACTTGAGAAGATTAAATATTTATTTAAAATTTATATTTCCATTTCTTCGCTGTAGTGTCGAGACAAGCGGGAGCTGGCGGACCGGGAGCGGGATACAGCGTGAAGTCAGCTTCACGCTATAATCACTTATTGACTACAATTTTTTGACAATAGCGTACCCCGATATTCGTGAAGAAACCGACCGATAATTCGACCGACAAAATTTAAGTGCCATTTCGGAAAACGTGACATTTGTACTTCTCTTTGCCATATTTCGGGACCTGGACACCCAAACGAACGGGACAGTCCCGTTCAAAAAGGGGCGTATGGTCACGTTACGTATACCTGAAGGTACAATACATTTCCTAATACAATCTTAGACTTACACTAAATTTCCTCGTGACAACCATAAGGTGACTTATGGCCGGGGCGGTCACGGATTGTTGCTTGTTAATAAATTTATTTAAGCCCCGGAGCCTTGATTCGAATCCTGGACGCTTGGGACAAGTTTTGTATTATTGTAAGCAATGGATGGACCTTATTTGAAAGTGTGTTTTCATGTATTTTTCTGTATTTTTATTTTGATTATTTTCGTTACTTATTAAGAATTTTCTAAAGAATTTCCTAAATGTTTAATAACACTTTTTTTTTTAAATAATACTATTTTTATTTTTTCCAATATAGGTTAATTTTTCGATAATATGTGTTTTGTACGATTAAATATTGTTGATTTATCTGAACTAAACTTTTATTATTGAATTGAAAAAGTATTACTTTTGCGTGAATTTTAAAATAATCACATGTTATTTTAATTACTTTAATATTTACTATTTAAAAATCTAGCACCTTTTCTATTCTACTCGGTATACCCATATAAAAAAAAAACAGAATCTACTTAAATCATAATAAATGGCCATTCTATTTTAGGGTTGAGAAAAATCTCATCGCAATACAGAAGTATTTCATAGCTTGAGGGTACAACCAAAGTGTGGTATAATCACCGCCTTACACGCATTACCTAAGACGGTAACAGGAACGGCGTTTAAAATTCCAATATCCTTGTTTAGTATATAAATTGGCTATACATACATACATATGTATGTATAGCGTATAATAATATTATGAGTTTATAATAAAATACTGACTTTAAAAGTTTTAAATGTAAGCAACTTCGTAGATATGTTATTTTCGTTGCACTTGTAGCAAGATGAAGCGCGGCGTTAGGTTATGCCATTCTACACGAAATGCCTCCAGAATTTGGCGAAAAGTGGGGAACAGTGTTTCTTTACATAAGCTTTTATTCTTAGCATTAGTTCTATGGGATATAGTCTAAGCTGTAAAAAAATTAAATAAAAATCATTACAGATATCTAATTAAAAATTTACCCTAACATTCCACCTTATAATTTCTTGACAGTAAAAAAAATATTACTATTTATTTCAACAACTATCAACAACCATCCCATATAAATATAAGCAACCAATATAAACAAAAGGTAAATTTTTAAAATAACAAAAAAGACCCAATTCAAAAGGCACTTCAGCACGCCCTAGCTAACATATTTATATTTCTTTTGTACGTGTCTTATTTATTCCTATAGCTTCCGTACAAAGTCAATAGCGCTGTGTATCCAAGCAGCTATACTCGTAAAAATGAGTAATGTCTCAATAAACCGCGTGTTTACAAGACCGCTGCTTGAGTTAAGCCATGCCATTCGTTTTTGATCAGATTAAAACTTATAAGAAGTTATCGTGGATATTATTTTAAAATTATTGTTATTACTATATCGTATTTATGGATCATTTTATTAAGAAGTTTAGCTTCACGCTGTATCCCGCAGACAGCACAGTATACAGAGAAAACCTGGTAACCTGAAACAATGTTAAAACACTACGTTCTCTTTAAGACGCTTCCGTTTCTGCCAAATTCTGGTGGCATTGCGTGTTGAGTGCCAGAACTCCACACCGCTTTTGCCTTATTCTTAAAATGAAATGGTAATATTAAATATTCAGTTTCCTCGAATGGTAATCGAACCCACAACCTATCTTATTTAACCAAATATAATTTAGATTAATAAATTATAAACACAGTATGTAGTTTACAAACATTAAAACCATAAGTTGGGAACTAAGCCAGCGAAACACGGATATTTGCTTCTAACTTATTCGACAGCGTCTATTTAGAACTTGTATCTAATTTTCTACTTACTCTCAAGTACGGGAAACTTCGCATCCTATCCATTTGTCTTATGCATAGCTTATATACATTTAAGATTATACAGTTTAATTGTATAAAAAAATAATAATAATCAAATAATTAGCTTAAGAATTTAATAGGGTCCAATCGTGATGCTGGAACAGGCATGCAAGGGGTTGTGGGTTCGATTCTCAGTAAAGGAAATGAAATATTTACTATTTTCATTTTTTCGCATTGAACTAGCTAAGCTAGCAATTAAGTTTAGACACTACGTTCCAAATTTTCCTCCTAATTTTCGAGGGTAGCGCGTTGAATGACAGGACTCGATGGAAAGAAGGAATCGACGTAATTCATTCTCGCGAGAGGAAATTGAACCTATAACTGTCACTTCTAAAGACATTAAAATATTTTCTATTTCTACTGTTAACATAGCGGAATAAATAAACACAATTATATCTAAACTAGATTTCATCATCAGAGATGGACCGAGCAGTGACAAGCATCTTACATAAAATCTTTCTCTGCAAATCGTTATTTACTGTTATACGGCTAACCTTATTAGATTTTATATCTATTTTGCTAACTTAGAATTGTATTTGTAAAATCTTGTCTATTTACTACAGTCACGTTCGTAATAGTAAATTCGTATCGGCATTAGTATCATTGGAAGGTCGTTTATACCTTAGCCTTAAACTTGAGCTTTTACTGAAGACATCGAAGGCTAGTATATTTTCATTTTTTTATTATACAAATAAATGTATTTTCTGTATAATCTAATTGTCTAATGTATAATTAATCTATATATATATATAAAATCGAAAGGTCACTCACTCATAACGAAATCTCAGAAACTACATGTGCTAGGAATCTCAAATTTTGCATAGGAGTTAGTTATAGGACGTAGGTGCTCGCTAAGACGGAAATTTGCAATATTCGACTTCTAAGGGGTTGTTTTTGGGGTCGTAAGTTTGTATGAAACTTCCTTACTACAAATGCTAGGAGTCTCAAGTTTTGCATGGAGGTCACTTATAGGACGTAGGTACTCATGGAGACAGAAATTAATAATAACGTAGTTGACGCAGGCGAAGCCGCAGGCGGGCCGCTAGTTTATATTATATTTGTAATTTAGCTTATACAAAGAGAATGTAATCAGTTCCCTTTATTATCTCCCTTTGGAGACATTACCATACTATATTAGGTTGACAAAGACAAGACTGACGTTACTTAATGCCTAAATGTAGGCCTGGAATACATCCAAAATTAATAATGTGGTGTAAGCTTTGGTTCATATCTATTAGATTGGCAGAGGAAGAGGAGGAGGAGAATGAACGATTCATTAGTGTGACAATTCTGTTCTATTAGTAAATTGTAAAATAGTAAGCTTAGAATTTATGAATAGTACCTACTATAACATTACCTATTATTAATTGTATTAATTAATATTTAAAATTATTTTTTAATAGTACAAAATGTCTCCAATTTGAACGGAGAGTGGAGGGTCTTAACGATATACTCTGCTATACTGGAAAAATGTCTAAATAACTAAAAAAACTTGGTGCATATAGAAAATATATAAATATTTAGATCTATTATACCCCTATATACTGTTCTCTGTACTGTAAGTACTGTTTACTGTTCCCACAAAATCTTATTATATATGTATATGTGTATGTAGGTGTGTTTGTATGTATGTATTTATGTATGTATGTATGTGTATGTATAAGTGTATGTATATATATGTGTATATATTTGCCCATTTATATATTTTATTTAGTACTCAGATTTATTTAGTACACCCCTCCTAATTTAATTAATGATCTCCTCTATCCAAAGGTTGCCTGGGAGAGATTGCTGGCTTAGCAATAAGGCCGCCTATTGTGCTGTTTCTTATATCATTATAAACATATTTGTAATTAATTATTTGGTGTGCAATAAAGAATATTTTACTTTACTTTACTTTTATATAAAAAAACACTATTTCTCTTTTTTCTTTCATCATTGTTTTTTTTTCCAAACCGGAGCAAACATCTGTACGAACATCGCCGCCGTAATCGAAACCCCGACCACCCGTATAGTAGACTGTGCCATGAATGCTTCCCCCACACCGCCTTTGTGCTAAAAAATTAGAGCAATTATTAAAGCAAATGATGTTTTGACAAAATTTTAATAATTTCGTTACGAGAGACTTCCGTCGAATATTAATTGCTTATATCCATTTTAAAGTGAACGCTTCCTTTCCGCTTATATATTTTTTTTGTATCTTATAAATACTTTCATAAAAGTATCATTTCTTATAAGCATAACTTTTATTGTAAACTTCCATCTTCCATTTATTTTTTTCGCTTAGTGTTATAACACTCCGTACACCATTTTCCGTCGAATTCTGAAGACCTTGCACGTTGAGTGGCGAAACCTAACGCCGCATTTTTAAAAATATGAAACGTTTGATTTCGTCGAGTAGGAATCGACTGACCTTAATCCTTTTATTTAGTTTAACTCTGATTTCCAATTTCTACCAATAAAAAAAAGAATTTAAAAAGATTTTTTTACGTGTATCGATCGGTTTCTCTTTATGTCCACAATAAATATAAAATAAAAGGAACCGACATAGGCGACGAGCTAAAAAAATAATATTAAAATTTTGATAGCGTTTTTAATGCTACCTTAAATATTATGTTTAATAAAAGAAAGTACAACTTAAATATCCTTGTAATTATTAAAAAGCTATAAAATCATCAAAGTACTACACGATATCTATAGATAACTTTTTACTTTTATAAAATAAATTGAGGCACTGGTAGCGCAGGGGTACAAGGGTGTAAATTTAAGACGGTTATAGGTTCGATCCTTACTCGGATGAGTGTATTATTATTTATTTAAAACTTTATTTCTTCACTCTGGCACTAAATTCAAAACCTGGCGTTAGGTTCCACCACTCAACACACAATACCTCAAAATTCGGCATAAGTGGGGCAAATGCTGTCTTAACACTAGATTTTCCTTGTCTATTCTGTTAGCTAGCTTCTGCTAGTGGAAGTATGCTGTTGGTCATCAGCTTGGTATTTGAGAGAGGCCTTTGCCCAATAATGGGATGGTGCAGGCTAGGGAAAAAAAAAGCATCAACCCTAGCGGCAACTACCCCGACTTTAAAAAAATCTCTCAAACATGTCTGTATTTAGAAGTAAAGAGGCAGGATACCTGTAGGGTACCTGTAGGTAGTTCTTATTTGTACAATATCCATATGGTATATGACATGTAAACGCTCCCCTGAAGTTCCCCTACCCATTGGGGGATGCCCCTGGAACTGCTTTGTTATCGTACACGTTTCCAGACACTTTTTAAAAGCCTTTTGTTCTGTCAAGTGCGAGTGTCATCTCCTTCAACAATGTTTTGCGGTGTATGGTTCTTATCTATCCTTTGCATCCCTGTTTCATTAGTTTTGATAGCAGCGATCTGAGAACTTCTCTTTGTTGACTTAAAAAGTATAAAATTTTTAAAGTTTAAAAGTCTTTATAACACTACTTATTTGGAAGTAGAGTTAAGTACGTCCAAAAAATAGAAAAAATGATATAGAGCATTAATCGTAAAATATTTTATTTATTCGCTTATTTTTTTTTATTATGAATACAAATCCTAATAATTTATACAACACATAATTACGAAAAAATTCAATAAAGACGTAATAGTGGATTGAGTCAATAAATTCTCTCTTTTCTCGATTTACAATACAGAAAAAAAAAACAGAAAATAAAAACAATACTACTACATATATTAAGTAACTATATTAAACCACATAATCATTAAACAAGTGTAAGATTATGTATTAATTAATTCACAGATAATCTAAATAACAAATGGGTGCAAGTGTCAAGTGTCAGTCGTCAGTCGTGCGCGCGCGACTGTGACTGACATTGATCTGGTAAGCGGATAGTGAGGTGCCTCGTCTGTTCATATTTATTTTGTAATTTATTGTCAGTCATAAATTTTATAACATAAAGGAACTATATTGTTATTTAGTTTAGCTGAGTATTGTATAGTATATTTTACGATATTATTTAAGATTGAACTTGAAAGTGAGACCGAGAGAGTGAGAGAGTGAGGTGTAAGCGTGTGACTGTAAGAGCTACAGGTTGTAGGTTACATTTCGATTCGAAAAAATGAAATATTTTATATTTACCCTTTTTTACTTTACTTCTGGTGTCTAGGCAAAACGCGGCGTTGAGTACAGCCGCTCAATTCGCAATGTATCCAGAATTCGGCAAAAAGTGGGGAACGGAGTGTCTTAACAAGAACGGAGAGTCTTGACACTAGGTTCCCAGGTTATCTCATGCGCGGTGCGCGGGATACAGCGTGCAGCTAAATATATAATAATATTAATAATATTAATAAATAAACATAAATATAGACCACGCTATATAACATCCCTCAATGCTATAAATAAGACAATCAAAACT